>JAAGKR010003449.1:46337-60335 GCA_011419295.1 Clarias macrocephalus
TTTTGGGGGCTTTTTTTTTAATATTTTTTTTTTTTTTTTTTTTTTTTTATGAAACACCACATAGATTCATCTCAAGTCATATTAATGAGCTGTGAGGGGAAAGAAGTAGCAAAGTTTGATGTTTTCAAATCTGATGGATTTGCCAAATCAGAAAATAAATCATGTTAATACTTTTTTTTTTTTCTTCTTCTTCTTCTTCCTTAAAATACCATGCAGTATTGTCCATGCAGAATATGGCATTCTGTTAATCGTTTAAAACACTGACATTTACAGCGGTTTTCTTTTGTGAACAAGGTTCACAAAATTTGTACATCTCGCAAAGGTGCCAACATTTACAGTTTTTGATCCCATGCCGGGAAATTTCCAGCACTAATGAACCTCCAATCACGTGGCAGCGACCTGAAACTGATCCAAAGCATTTTTTCGCACAGAAAATGAAAAAAAAGCATTTCTTTTTATTAATCCTTTCAAAAACAACCCGATACTACAGTAGTTCTGTCCCAACATCCATAATGTTACCAGGTTAACGTCAAAACAACATTGTGACAAACATTAATTCCTGCTGGGGAAATCCATCTGTACATCACCAACACTGTATGTTTGTACTTCAGTTGCCCTTTGACCTCTTTGGTATAGCCAGAGTTTTTTTGTGGAATGTGATCTTTGCAGGTGTGAACTGTGAATCTGGTTCGCACCAGATAATTTCACATCTTCACCAAATGGATAAAAATTATTATTATTATTTTTTTTTTTTACATATCCATTTCTGGTGCATACCAGATAATTATTATTATTATTATTATTTTTTTTTTTTTTTCCCCCCATGTCCCTTCAGGCAACCCTTGCGAGGCTGCTACACAAGGACGTACATTTGTGTATATTCACTTCTGACCTCAGCAAACATTGGTGTGTAAATTCACAAGCCTAAATTCTTTAGCTCTTGTGAGCTCATTTTAAGTGGGCGGAGCCATGTGCTCAAGATAAAACTAATTTAAGAAAAAAAGAATAAGCTGCTTGTACGTGTTGTCACACAAACCTTCTGTCACCTCATCCATCGATAGTTTTTTTTTTTTAACTAGTGTTAAACCTGTGATCTCTCTGCCTGCTAGTATTTTTTGGCACCTTCAGTGTTGGCACCTTTGCATCTGAACGTCCCCAACCATAACCCCCCCCCCCCCCCTACCCCCGGAATAAAATGCAGCTTGTCTTCCTTTCTAGGCCCGGATAAGAATTTGAACATTTAGAAAAATGTGTGTGTGAGTTTGTTTCTGATCGACCTGCTGGCGCACTAACCCAACGCCTCTGAACGGACTCGACTTGCGGAAGTATCTGCGCACTTCTCTTTGGGGTTTTCTTTCTCGTCTTGCTCTCAGAGAGCCTTTTAGCCCTCTTCAGTTGACTTTTTTTCCTCTCCTCAGTACCACGCATTAGTCTCAGTGTGCCTCTTATCACATTGCCTGACTTGTCAAAGGTACTTTTTGTGTATAATGATGTACATTTGACATATTTATAAAATGATGCCGGATGTAAATATATGTTTTTGTTGTTGTTGTTGTTGTTGTTATTATTGCTTTTATTAAATGGTTTGTCCTTTTTATTTTTTTTTTCCCTCTCTTCAATTTTTTTCCATTGTTTTTACATAATGAAGTGACTTCATGAGTGTGTGCTCGGATGCTTGGCTGACTATTGACATAATAAACACTCGAATAAAATGATTTATACCACAGCACACCCGAGTGTTGTTCTTTCATTAATCAGTTTGTTCATTATGGTAAAATAAAAAAAAAGATGGGTAATAGTTAATCACAAAGGGATGAGCATGTTGTGTATATATATATATGTACGTATGAGGCCCCCCCACCCCCCCACCCCCTCCATTAGGATTTCTGCCTATGTATATCTACATTTTTTTTTCTACTTCTGTGTCTATTCCTGCATCAGGTCCCTGGTTCTGGATTCACAACGATGTTGACCTTACTGAGGATGTACGAATTCATAAACCAACGTTATCTACGGCTTCGTTCATGTTTTATTTCTTAACCTCATCCTTGGCATCCTTCCTCTTTAATTTTAGCCAGCTCGTTTTTTTTTTTCCCCTCTCGACTTCCCTCGTCAGAAATCTGAGCGTCTCACCTTCTCCCTGCTGTTTGCCTTCACCTATCTCTCTTTCAGTCTCTTCTCACAATCTCTGCCTGCTGTGCTCTCTGCATCCCTCTTCTCTCTCTCTCTCCCTCTCGCTTTCTCCTCCGCCATCCCCCCCCCTCCCCCCCCCCACACCCCTTGCGTTAATTTGCTTGAGAATGCATTAGCCGTAATGAGAGCCGAAGGCCGAGGGAATCCTCCAGGGTTCCATTAATCATTGCTCCTCAGACAGCCAACCTTGATTACAAGTGGCAAGAAATTCATTAGAGCCGCGCCTCTGACAACTTTTATCTCCGCCACTGGATCTGACTCATTAGGCAGCCAAATTAAGGCTATGATGGCCCTGATGAAATTCATCGCTTGTTTATCTTGTGCGATTCGATGCATCTGCCCATATTTTCAGGCTCGTGGGCGTCCTCCGCGCAAACCCCCCCCCCCCCACCCCCCACCACCACCACCACCGGCACCAGCACCGCATCCCACCCCAGACGATCCTCAGGATCCAGACCTCCTTTGATGACTGCGTAGGAGAACCTGCTTCTGCTCTGAGGAATACCTTGGCATCGTGGACTTGTTGGGTAACGATACTAAGGTGAAAAACAACGATTGCGTAGTTATTCTTTAGTAACAGGATGGTGCAGAAGGGTGGAGTTGCTGCCTTGAAGCTCCAATCCTAAATCATAAGGTTACCTACAGAGGTTACCTTCTGGGGGTTGTCCAGAGGTGGTGTACCTTCTGGGCGGCGTAGCCGTCGGAGGTTATCTTCTGGGTGGTGGTCGTCCTGTTGCTTTCCTCCCATTTCCCAAAAGGTGGATTGGTGAAGGTAAATTTCTCGTAGGGATGAACTGAGTGAGATCCAATCCACATTTCATTCCCGCCTCAAAAGCGATGTTCCTCCAGACGTTCCCTGCCTCCAGATCCACCACTTCCATTGGGTTCAGTCTTGCTGATAGGATGGCGTTCTCAAAAGATTTCATCCACGCTGAAGGAAAACAATGCTAGAACACCCATCAAGCGACCTTTTCCTTCACGCACTCCCAGGAGAATCATCGACCTGACCAGCAAGAATCAATGAAAGGATTAATTTTTACTGATTAATATATTCATTTAGTTTGTCCATGCAGTAATGGTTTGCCAACGTTGTACATTTTGAAAATGTAAATCTTTGAGGAAACCTCCTGCAATCATACAACCAGCCTAATTCTCCTAATTCCGCATGCTAATAAATGAAAAAGCTGACTTGAAGTTGTATGAGATGAACCCAAAGGGAGGTTCTCCCCCCATATTTTGAAAGCCATCATAAATGTTCTTACACGTGAACCCATGACTATACGCTGCAACGGAGTCTTGCCACACTTTTGCGTCTCATTTCAGTCAGGTTTGCTGCGACTTTATCTTGAGTATGAGTATGATGGTAACCTCGATGGTGGCGGGAAATGTTTCATCGCTTCGATTTAGAAGACACAGTAGTGTTATACCCCCTGTCACGGGTTTTCTAGGTTTTAAAAATGAATGATGATTTATTATTGCTTTGTTTTTGTTTTTTTTTGTTGTTGGTTGTTCGTTTTTGTTTTTTTTTTTAGCATTTTTCAACCCTGCTAATCCTTGCTAACAGCATGAGAACATTAAGGACTTCGTAAAAGGTTTATCAAAGAGAACTGAAGGAGACTTGTCTTCTTTGGAAGAGTCGGATGGTGCGGCTGGCTGCTGAACCTCACACCTTTGGGTTCAAGCAACATGGTTAAGTGAACGAATGTGTTCTGCGAATTGCATTTTTCATGGACAACCCATGGAAAAAAAAATATATGATTCAAGCACCGAGAGATTAAAATGCGAAGAAATTTTCGTTTCTTTGCACTTTGAGTTGGTTTTATTTCAGGGTATGTTGTGGATACGGTGGTCTGGGGGAATGTTTTCTAAAGGCTGTAGATTTTATAGGATTTATTAATGTATTAATGTGGTATTTAGCTGGAACATGCAAGCAGGTCATTGTGAAGGAAAAGTTACCAATGTTCAGAATGTCACAGGTAAATATCTCTTGCCTAGATTTTACACGCACATTGTAATGGTACCCTGATTCTGGAGTCACCTACATTTCACTATAATAAGGTCAACCTTCAGCTGTTTTCCATGTACAACACTGTAATGGGATACAGCGACTAATTAATGTAAAACTCTCTAATGATAGAGTTGTTTAAAAGCTTATTTTTGTAGGTGCGTTCAAATTTATACCGTGTGCCAATATTATCATCATGATCAGTGCAGCTTTGGTTCACAGTTCGCATAAAAGCCTGATAATTTCCCCGAGTCTGTACATTTTTATGATGTCCAGGCACTAAAGTGTTTATCTGCAGATGGTTGAAGTGTTTGTTTAAGAGCTATGGGGTGTGTTTTCACGTCTCGGTGTAATATTTTGTCCTCGCCATTAGCGTTTATGTAAAAGCTCCTTCACGGACGCGGCTAACTGCTAATGACTGAGCAGAGGTGTGTCAGAAACCAGGATTATTAGCCTTTGTAATTTGTGTCTCAAGGTATTAAAGTTGACAACATTTTTTTGGTAGAGAAAGAGTAATGTAACGTAATGACCTTCACAACAACAACAACAACAACAACAAAAATAATGGTTAACTACATTTTAGGTTTTAAACCCCACTAAGCCGCTGAGGTAGGGGTGTAAGTTGAATCCTGTTTTGCCAGCTGTTTTAAGAGCAAAGTAGCTAAAGTGTGCTTAAAAAAAACCCATCTAGAAGTCACCAGATGACACCAATCTTCATCTTAAAATGTGTTGTATGAAGAAAAAAGACTATTCTTTGTCTGAAGACAAATTCTGAAAATATTGAAATTTTGTTTTATCAAAATGCATAAGGAATAAAACACCCGTAGATGTGCTGCTACCGTTCCGATACTGTCGCAAATGCTTTTTGTTACTAAAAACATGTTATGCACAAGTGGGCATAACGTCGGTACTAACTGACGTTGGTCATTCTAATTGGACATGTTGGTAGAGTATCTTTTTCTCCATGCAAAGGTACTACTCAACATAATCTCCATCACTAGCAATGCATTTGCACCCTCGTTGAACCCAACTCTCAAATCCCCTTTGTCCCACTGCGATACAGGATGTTTATGACACCATTGACATGAACGATGTGCACTGATGGATGAAGAAGGTCAAAGATGGAGAAACCAGCACTGACGACAAACCACACAGTGGGACACCAACAACTGCGACAGAGGGGATTTTCACAGAGGATCCGTGAATTGGGTTCAACAATGGAGCACATGCTTAGTTTGTTAGTTTGTGACTATGTTAAGTAGTACCTTTGTATAGTGGAAGAGTTACTCTACCAACTCGTGCGACCCATGTCAGTAAATACAAAAGAAGCGCAACATACAATTTGTAATTTACCAGTAAATATGTGCTTATAGTGACATTTAAAAATGCATTCTGATGATCTTATTAAAAATTTGGACCTGTTTGCATATATATGAATTAAGACATAGAATGAAAGAAAGAAAAGAAAAAATCGATTGAGAAATAAAAAAAAAATTTTTTTAAATGAGCATAAATCTATAAGTAAAATGTTACATTAGTATTGCTATCTCTTAAATTGTTCTGATTAAAAAGTGTTCAGTGCTACTTTAATTCAATTCAATTCAATTTTATTTGTATAGTGATTTTAACAATCGTCATTGTCTCAAAGCAGCTTTACACAATCAAAAAAATTCTGTAAGTTTGTATGGAATGTGTATGAGCCGAGAGCGATAGTGGCAAGGAAAAGCTCCCTGAGATGGCAGTAGGAAGAAACCTTGAGAGGAACCGGACTCAACAGGGAACCCATCCTCATCTGGGTGAAACAGAAAGCAGGAACTGATCTGCATTCAATACTGTGTGTATAGGAGGCTGGAAGTTCAGTATAACAATTGATGTTAATTGATGTTTACATCTCTTCCTTGCAGAATCCATTATTATATTCTGGATTATATATTATTATATAATCTGTCTACTACTCCTTCTTTGCGACTCTGTCAGCCACGTTTCTTCCTTGAATGTAATAATGATCCATAGGCACAAGACCAAGTATGCTTTTCAGAAACATTCGGTGATATTTGTGAAAAATTTGCACATTTTTTTTTTTACATTGTACTGAATTTATTTAATATAAACTTTGTACTTTTTTATTTGTTCTACCTAAATAAACATTCAGGCTTTTAAATGATTCTATATTTATTATGATTCTTTAAGGTAACACACAATAACTATATATTATATGTATATGAATACATCGTTAACATTGCAAGACAAACTAGCTCCTGGTTTGATTTTGTTATAATAGTGATAACCAATGATTCGTCTTTCTCCATGTGACTGAGAAACACACTCGTTATTCCTGAAGTCTTCAGCTTCAGCTCTGACTGTTGCACTGGAGACTCCTTCCACAAACATTACATTTCTCTTCACAGAACACTCCACTGTATGAGTTGCTTCTTATTGACAAATAGTCCTACTAGAATACTATGATTATACTAATAAAGACACAAAGGAGACGGTTACAAATGACTGCAATCACTTGCTTTTATATCTATCGCCAGAAAGAGACGTTAAAACGATCAACTATGAAATGCACTAGTGGGAAAAACGTTGGTGATCAGTGATCGCTTTGGTTGGGACAAAGACTCACAAAACTGGGTTTTAGATATTGATGGTGAGCCAGTTCTAAATAGTTGCGAAATCAGTGCTGAACAAATTGGAACCTTTGGTTGTTTACATTATCATTTACTCCAGTCATTAAGCTACAGTGGCGACAACACGCTCTGCACATGCTCAGTGGGACATTCAGTCTCCCAGCAAAACAACACCAGCTTAAAGACAGTTCTGAAGAATTTACCATCAAAAGAGAAATTTGTAGAAATTTTAAGATTTTTTTTTATTTAAATCACCTCTGCATAGGAGTCAATAACAGGTTCAGGTTCAGGTTCCGACCAATTGAAGTTGGGCCGAGCATATCTGATAGTCACCATGTCACCTACAGCATGTCAGATTTGATGGTTGTGGAGACAGTGTGGAGTCAGTTGTCACATTGTCCCCAATGCAAGATGTTTATTAACATGCAAAAGAGGTTCCACTTACTTGAAAAATGATCTCCGTCCTGGAATACTTTGAGGCACACGCCTGAAGCTCAAACGTCCGAGTGTGTCCAGTGTTATTTGTGTGTTTGAAGTGTGCGGTTCCAAACATCTATGCACACATTTTAAGAATATGTTTTAGCGACCAAAGTGTTTCATCTCTACCACCTCTGTTTGCACATGATCCTGTACATTTATTACATACTGACTCAATTTCAGGTGAATTAAGATGATAACGCTGATGCAACTATTTGTTGTTTGGTTTAACTTTAGACATCCAGTTACTAACATAAAAACCTTATGTGTTTATGAGAAATAATTAACAGATTAATGAAGGTATTAATAGTCAAAAAATATATGAATGAGTGTCAGGTTACAACTGACCCCACTCCTCCCTAAAATGACAATTTCTTTGAATAAGAATCTAATGATCATGAATTGAGTTTTGTTATGCACGAGAGAGCAAAGTTGTTCTGCATTTGGGTGACTTGTGTAACTACGACTTAATAGGTCGTGGAAGGTCATATTAATACACACCTTCCAATTAGCCTAATTATTTGGAGGCAAATGAGTTGACATGATGGTGATTTGTGAACGACATGTCCACGGGCTCAATTCGTTTAGCTCATTAATGGTTACTAAATACAAATAAATTGGTGATAAATAATGAAACGTAACAGGAGGCCATGTATTAAATATGACGTTCCACGGCATATTAGGTCGTGAGCACGAGGTACGCAATAAGTGCATACGAAATGGTATTTCGTGGCCACGAGCTATTTAATTGAATAAAGTAAAATAAACGACGTGATACATCATCATTCTCTTTGTAGCGAGCATTTGCACGCCGAAGATCCTTTTATCTTCTTCTTAGAATTTTTTTTTTAAATACGGTACTTGCCCCGACTTAAGTCGTGACTACTAAACACATCTCAAGAAACATGAATTGTGTCTTTATTTATAAAAAAAAAAAAAAAAAAAAAAAGTGGCATCTCCATGATTTGGTTCAATACACACTTGTGTTGAAAATAGAATAGCTGACACGAGTTAAGTCGTGACCAGTAGCTATATCTCGAGAAATATAACCTCGGTATTACATTCACTCATGGCCACACCTTGTCACCTAAGCGGATCCGAACCAAATAATTATTTAGAGGTGATGTACGACGCTGTCACGACGTATTAAGTCGTGCCTACAAGCTGTTAAAAATAAACACCGCTGCATCTCAGAGAGAGAGAGAGAGAGAGAGAGAGAGAGAGAGATCAACATTTCGTGAGCTAATTGTATTAATTTGTTTCTACCTAGAAAGGCGCGTGTAGTCTGGTGTAATCGAACATTAGCTCTAATCATCAACAATAGGGAAAGTATAATTTAGGACATTTTAAAGAGTGTATTCAAAATTAATCATACTACATAATGCACTATTCTTTTTGTTTTTGTTTTGTTTGTTTGTTTTGCTTTTTTAATATGTTGGTGCTTTGAAGATCAGATCAGAAGATACAAACTGGTGGAAAATTTACAAACAATGCTACGTTATTTACACAACATAATACACCTGACCGTGGTCCAGTAAGAAGTACCCGAGGGAGTGGAGCACTATTCCAGACATACACACCAATACCCAGTTAGAGGATGGAGGTAAAATGGTAAGGAGAATTTTTTTTACAGGAAACAAAACAGGCTGATCATCTATGAATTAAACCACTGTTTTGTTTAATTGAGCCCTAAAAATCTAACATTAAATAAATAAATTGAATTTGTAAGCAGGATGATAATATAAAATAGGCTATTTGGCTATATTTTGTTCTTTCATCTATCACTTGAACTTGTCGTGTCAATCAAATTGTCCATTATTGTTTTTTTTTTTATGTACTCAGAGAGCAGAAGAGAAAGAGAGAAAGAAAAAGAGAGCTTGAGAGAGAGTGATGGATGTTGAAGATCATTACTGTTAGGTGAATATGACCAGTGTAGAAATCCATCACTCTTCTCTCTGACAACATGGCCTCCTAAAGAGAGACAAATGAGTCTCATACTCATTAACACAATCTCTCTCTCTCTCTCTCTCTCTCTCTCTCTCTCTCTCTCTCTCTCTCTCTGTGTTTATTCACGTGCCAAAATCATAATGGTACAATGATTTTAAAATGTTGTGTTTAGATGTCATTTCCTTAACATGTTTAGTCAGTGTTTCGGATATTGAAAAGTTGTTATTCGTCCTAAATAAAGAAGTTAAATTAATTAAACTGAACTAGGAGAAATGCAATATATAAGGATTTCATGTGTATAGTTAGCAGTTAGAAAATAAAAGCAGTTAGAAAATAAAATTAGAAAATCAGCCTGTTTGAGAGATAAATTGTTAGCAAATTTGAATTCATTTGTTATTTGAAAGCTGTTTTAATTTTTTTTAAAGAATTTATAGCAATGTGCATCCTGGGGAAAATTTCATTACAACATTCATTTAAAATGCATTTGAATTGTGATGGTAACTTGTAAATCTATTATTTAGCTTTAAAATGTCTTTCTTTGACTTACATTATGGTTAAGTCCGCAAAAAAACGGGGAAAATATATATAATAAAACATACAAAAACACATTTTTAGATGAAAAGCATTTAAGGCTATAGCTGAACTTGAACACAACAACCAAAACTCTAAGCTTTTTGTTTTGTTTTCTCCGAGCACAGGATTTTTTTAAATCACTGGCCAAAAAAATGCAACCTAAATAAACATTTTTGTGAAACTATTTGGAGTTAAAACATCTCTGAACGCAGAAGTCGTGGAAATATATAATTCAAATAATACTACTAATAATAAATAAACAAATAAATATCAGATTCATTTTAAACAGAACGACAGCCTTTTTGTGGTTTAACCTCCTTCTTTAAATTTTATTCGAATTTATGTTAAATAATGTTATATCCCAAAAGTTTTATGCTTGCAATTTAACAAATGAACCACAACATCTCCTGAAAACCAGGCTGTGTATATAATAATAATAATAATAATAATAATAATAATAATAATAATAATAATAATAATAATAATAATAATAATATACATGTTTTTTCTTCTTCTCTATTGATATTTTAAAAGAGAAATAAATTCTTGTTCTCCTCCAAACTAATCCCGCCATGCATGTTAACAACATATCAATTAATCTGTTGGTTAATTACATGCTACGTCATCCTGCCTAATTTAAGTCTTGATGGACTCATTATTCATAATTACGCCAATAACGTGTCGCGGTTACAGTCAGACTTTTTTTTTTCTTTTGCGCTGTCATGTCTGCTTGCATTTTTTTCCCCGTCGCCTTGAAGTCTAGAAGCAGAACTATAGCCCTGGATGTCATGAACTGTTGATTTATTTCACTGTTTCCTTCATTATGTTTTTTCCACAATTAAGTGGTCTCTAAAGACCATGATGCTGCTGCTGCTGCTGCTGATGATGATGATGATACTGATGATGATGATGATGATGATGATGATGACACATGGAGGAACACATGCAAAATGTGTGAACAACATAAAAAAAAATCCCGACCTTTTCCAAGCCATACAGTGGGAACCATAGAAACATGCAGATAAAACCAACTCGACTGAAACTGATAAATACTTTTTGTTTGTTTAAAAACGTCCTTTTTAACAATTTTTCTTTTATAGTGCACATGGGCGTGTCGTTTAGACACATTTTTCTATTTACACATTTATGTACAAAGCAATAAATTAAAGACATGGCCCAGTTATAAGAAGAAAAAAAAAACTAGTGTTTAAAAAAACACATCTAGTCAGGTCAAGTAATAATCCGTCTAGATGCACGAGTTTTGTTTGATGCACGAGTTTTGTTTGATGCACGAGTTTTGTTTGATCAGTTCCCTCGTTTGTGTTTTGTGCTTCATGCATTCATTTCTATGCATTTCAGAAACGAGTTTTGCGTTTGTTTGGGGTATAGTTCACGGCCTCGCGCCCTGCTCGATCTGCTGGTGCTGACTCCTGACAGCGAAGCGGTTGACGTGCACCGGAATGGGCACGACGATCTTTGGGTTGCGCACGGGCTCTCCGGAGCGGCTGTTCACGTTCCCAGCCTTGATGCGCTTCCACTTGGCGCGCCGGTTCTGGAACCAGATCTTCACCTGCACCTCGCTGAGCTTGAGCGCGTGTGCGATCTGCGAGCGCTCGGTCAGAGACAGGTACTTCTTGCAGTGGAACTCCTTCTCCAGCTCGAGCAGCTGCTCGCTCGTGAACGCTGTCCGCCGCCGCCGACTCTTCCCCGCCGAAGACGCTCCGCCGGACACCGCCGCCGCCGCCGCTGTCGCCGCCGCGCTGCTCAGAGACTCGCCTTTCAGCTTGCTCTTGGCGCCGCAGCTGTGTCCGTCTGAGAAGCTCTCGTTCTCGCTGTCTCCCGAGCTGTCCTCTCGCTCGCTGCACGCCGCCTCGGCGCACTTCAGGTCCAGCTTCTCATCGTCCGAGCTGTACAGTTTGGTCTCACCTGACACCCGGAGACACAGCAGAACGTTAGTCTATTCATAACCATCTGCTCACAAACAAGCCAAAAATGTTTTATTATTATTATTATTTTTTTTTTTTTTTTTTAAATAAAGTAAAACTTCTAGATTTAAATCTATGGTGCTTTTATCCAAAAGCACTTTGGACTTTCCATCACTGGATAGATCCTTACACTGGGTACTAGGTTACTAACTATAAGCACCATCAGTCAAACACTTTTAGGAAGGGATTTGTTTTTCTGCGGGTTAACACAAATATCTAAGAAACGGAAACAGATAGTCTTTAATCTTCTGGCAACAACTAAACCCAGCCACAGGTTTAACCTCTTGAGACCCGAACGTCCTTGTATAAAGAGATGACATTTTCTGCCAACTTCTACTATCTATCTATCTATTGTATAATTCTTTTACCAAACCTACTCCTGGTTGAAGACGTTAATTATATTTATAGTTATCAGATATCAACAGAAGAAAGCTCAACATTTTTCTTTGAAATCTTTCAAATTTATTTTTATTTTTTGACAATTTTATTTTATATTCAACTTCAAAATTAAAAATTTGTCAGTGCAAAACATTTCTGAAACATGCATTTTTTTAAAGATTTGATTTGTATTGATTTTATATTTGTGAAAATTTATTTAACTTCAAAACAACAATTTTAAAAACTTGTGCATTTTGTGATTTTTCTTCTGTAGTTAAATCGTGCTGAATGAAGTATCGAAATCCCTTTTACTCTGATGCATGAACCGTTTTTCCTCTACTCTGCCTTTTACAAGGCACGACTTATTGCTGTGCACTTGTTTTCTCTCCGTGTCTTGTCTTTTCTTTTTTTTATTTATTTATTTGTTTATTTTTGCAAAACCGGATAGAGACATTAGTTTCCTCGGTTTTTTTTTAACGTGTCTGAATCTTGCATTATTTGTTTCTAGTTTTGACGTTTTATTATCTTGCATTGAAAAGTTTTTAAAAAATGTGAATTTCGTATTTTTTATTTGGTTAAAACGTATAGAATGAGAGAGTATCAAAATCACGTCTATTCAGGTGCATGAACCGTGCTCCTTCTACTCTGCCCTACGATGCACGACTTATTTCTAATCTTCGTGCATTTTTTATTTATATTTCTTGCAAAACCGAATAGAGAAATGTATTCAATTTTTTCTTTCTTTTCATCAGACAGTAATGTGCCTTGTTGCATTAACGCATTACCGTCATATGAAACACAGATTTGCCGCTTGTTGCGTGTTGAAGCTTGCACACACTCACCTGCCACCGTCTGAAAACTTTCCGAGAAGTTGAGGAGATCGGCTGCCTTGTCGCGCGCGTGCAGCTCCTCGTGCGGACTCTCCTGGCGCCCGATCGCCGCGTCCGCGCTGAGCCTGGGCCCGGTGAGCTCCTGGGGCGGGTAGAAACCGTCCGCGGGCTCCGAGAACCCCGGCAGCGTGGTGGTCAGGGCCACCATGGAGGGCATGCCCTGGCCCAGGCTCGCGCAGAACGTGTTGGTTAACCGACCGGCGAAGGACGCCAGAGGCGCGAGAGGGGGGATGGCGGACGGTAAGGGCGAGTGAGACAGGGCCTGCGGGATGACCAGCGGTCTGTACGGCATGAACATCGGGTAGCCCGTGTAGAGCAGGTGGCCCGGCCGCGGCTGCGGGGAGCCGATTAACGAGTCTATGGAGAACGCGGCGCCTGGAGCGCTCGGCCTCTGCATGCTGGAGGATCCGGGTTCCGTCGCCGCAATAAAATCCTGAATCGGAAAAGCACACCGTATTCCCGCCGCCGATTAATCGCCGATTAATCGCTGTATTGGTTTTTTTTTTTTTAAGTTCCTCTTTCTGCTCTCAGCTCTCGAGCTCAGTCCTGCTCTCTCACTATTTGTCACATAGTGAGACATAAACACATACACACACTCACACACACCTCTCTCCCTGCTTCCCACCCCTTCCTTCTCTCTCTCTCTCTCTCTCTCACACACACACACACAAACTGCTCTGACTCTCTCTCTTTCTCCCTCCCTCTCCCTCTGTCTCACACACATTGGCAGTGTGAGTGCTCCAGCGCTCATCATCAACACAAGAGGATAGAAGGGGGCGTCGCCCTGGAGACTCATCCATCTTCCTCAAATTACGCTTCATTTCCTCATTCAGGGCCTTTTTTCTGCCGCCGCTTTCCCAGTGGATACCGAACAGACGGGTCAAGTCACCCCCCCCCCCTACACACACACACACACACAC
>JAAGKR010003449.1:60355-72855 GCA_011419295.1 Clarias macrocephalus
ACCGTCTCTCTCTCTCTCTCTCTCACACACACACCCTCACCTCACCCCCCCCCCCCCCGCGCGCTCCCACAATGGCCCGGTCCGCGCTGAGAAGTGAGATGCGCGAGACACCGGTTCAGCCCTGTAATCGCTGACCAACACCGACCCGATCAGCTATTATTAATTTTGATTGATGACAAGCAATTACTCTGTATTCAGGAGGAGACGCGCAACAAACGGCGCTGCTTTTCTTTTCTTGTGTCTAAACTAAGGGACTGATGGCACCGCAGATGTTTTGGCCCTCTGTGTGTGTGTGTGTGTGTGTGTGTGAGAGAGAGAGAGAGAGAGAGAGAGAGAGAGAGAGAGAGCGAGAGAGACTTTCTTTATTTTCTGGGGGCCAAATGGTGAAGTTGTGGCCTCTGAGAGCGCACTGACAATGAGCCCCTGCAGAGAGAGTTCTGGGTGAAATTACACTTTGGATGTAGGACTACAAGGGGTGCTGACATTTCTGCACCCTGGGTTTTGGAGCCAGGACTTGAGAATAGATCTTCAGAAACTAACTAACTAACTAACTAACTAACTAATAATAATAATAATAATAATAATAATAATAATAATAATAATAATAATAATAATAAATTTATGGCTAGAAACCAACACCATCACATAGCAAAGTCAGAGAGATTTCTCCAACTGGACCCTGGATTTTGGAGCCAGAACTTAAAAACAGATCTTCAGAAACGAACTAACTAACTAACTAACTAACTAACTAAATTAATTAATAATAATAATAATATTAATATTAATAATAATAATAATAATAATAATAATAATAATTTTATCTCTAGGAACCACAACTGTCACAGAGCAAAGTCTCCATCTCTATTTTAAGTGGCCCAGTCATTTAATCAGAGATCATTTTCTGGGTTTAAATGGCAGTTTGCTCATGTCGCTGATTGGACGCAGTGAAGTGGCCGTGGCGGTGGTGGCGGTGATGGCGCATGCTCTCACCGACCAGTCGTCTGATTAACCATCACCTTCGACTCTGATTGGACCCCACATGCTAATTATTCTCAGAAAATGCAAATGACTCTATTGAGTAGCCGAGCTCTTTGATCTATTCAAACCAGGCACTTAAAGCCCCCCCCCCCTCTCTCTCTCTCTGTCCCACTTGCCCCCACTGTCCCCCACCCCCTCCTTGTCCCTGCCCTCCCTCACACTGTCTATCAAGCCAATGACGTTTTTCTCAGGCCTTCCAGCATAAAATAGTTAGTGTCTTCTAAATCACAAGGAAAGATTTGAAATATTTTATTGAGTAACTATATTATTTCTAAATAATAATAATAATAATAATAATAATAATAATAATTATTATTATTATTATTATTATTATTATTAAAAATGTTCTTCTTTCACATCTGTTAGACACTAGAGCCGTGTGTCATTTATATGTTCCTGAATGGAGGATGGGACAAGGTGGAGAAGGACGGAGGAAAACGCTGACGAGGATGGTGTGATGATGAGGAGGGTGGAACCCGAGGATAGAGGTCAAAGTGCTCCTGTCACACTCAACATGAATAGATGGCTCATCTTTCCTGGTGAGGCCTGAAGAATAGTTGCAATCACATCATCATCATCATCATCATCATCATCATCATCATCTTTGCACTTCTGTATTAAAGACTGCTATATTACTGAATTTATGTATTATTATTATTATATTTAGATCATTTGATGGTGTAAGAGAACACAGAATCGACCAGCTTTCCAGATTCACTTTTATAATGTCTGAATTCAATAAAGTAACTTGGTAATAACCCAAAGTCACATATAATAAAAGCTCAGAGCAATGCAAAAAAAATCAAAACAAACAAACAAACAAAAAAAAAAACAGGTTGCGGGTTATGAATTTGATTATCATACTTAGGTGGGAAAATGTATGGTGTTATTACTTTGTGAGGGTGACAGAAATTTGAGAAACAATTTAAATTCCAACAATTAGTGTTTAATTATGTTTAATTTCACAAATAAACATTAATGTAAAGAAACAAGATTTTTATTTTTTTTTTAAAGGGAATTTAAGGTAGTTTGTCTTGACAAACAAAGTATTGTGTGTGTGTGTGTGTGTGTGTGTGTGTGTGTGTGTGTGTGTGTGTGTGTGTGTGTGTGTGTGTGTGTGTGTGTGTGTGTGTGTTACAGCACAGATATGCTTTCTGTAGAGGAACCCATAGTGTTCTGGCTTGTTGCACTCAAAACACCAGATTTCTGATTTCTTTTGTTGTTTGGCTATTTCTGTGGAAGTATGTTTGTCTGATCACCTTGATTACAGTTAGGTGTAAAAGACAGCCAGCCCCAAATCATCAACAGTCTACATCCATATTTTACTTCTGGGGTGTTAAGTATTTTTCCTTTTTTGCTTCCATGTTGATGCCAAACATTTTCAGGCTGTGTGTGACCAAAAGTTATGTTTTGTATTGTTTAATTGTTGATTTGGCTTTAATATTATTCCTTCAACATTTTCAATCTTCAAAATACTGTTTTATGATGCATTTTTGTTTCTTTTTTTGAACAAAGATAAATGTATATTATTTTTGTGTGTTTAGTTTATCCAGCAAATTTTAGTAAAGGTGCCAATAATTCTAATTCTGCTCTAGAATTGTGATCAATTCAAAACACTTTTTAATTGCATGTCAGTGCAGATAAATGCCCAGGCCACACATTCAACCCTTTTTTTTTTTTTTTTGTCTGACCCTGAATACTAGTCGTGAAGTTCCAAATTGCAGAGCGCCCCCTTGTGGTCTAAAAACAACCACATGAATGAGCTCATGAGTGAAAAATTTGAATCAGACATGTACAAGCATTTAAGGTGATTAATACAAATGCACCATGCCATTTATTCATACAACAATCATACAACAAAAGTCATTACTTTAATTTCTAATTAATGATGTTCTGTATGTGTAGATTCAGGAAAACAGTAAATGCAAAAGGGAATGCATGTTAGTTTTATCTACGAAAGCTATTCCACATCATAATCATCATCATCATCATCATCATCATCAGTCATTTAAACAGAGAAAAATTCAAAACACTTCTCAAACGGAATTTCCAGGCACATTCATTCAGGCTTGTCTTTCAAAGATGCATTTCATGAATGTCAAATGTCACGTTGGTGCACAGAGCTCGATGATATTTGTGTCTCGTTTAAGGCAATTTACATTTATGCACTTAGCAGATGCGTTTATCCAGACTGGGATCTCACAATCTTCCTGGTAGTACATTTAAATTCTACTCGGAAACAAATACAGCTATAAAGTTCCAATTTTGTCTTTTCCTTTGGCTGCCAAAACAGACGAGGTGTTACAAAGAGAACGTTTCAAATTCTGCGTTCTTTCGCTTTCTGTGAATCAGCATCTTGGCAAAATAAATTTTATTCTTGTTATATATGTTATCGCATAGTTTCCCGCTTCTGTAGTGCCACAGAGGTCAAAATATGTTAAGTGTAATTATTGGCACCTCTGCCAGTGTGCACAGAGGACATGCCTTTTTAAACTAGCCTAAAGTACCTACACCTGAGTTGTCATCCTCAGCAAACAGTTTTATGCAGTATTAGTCGACATCCTGGCCCTTCATACTTGACGACTTTTGGTTCAGTGAGCACTTAGTGAACATATCCTCGAAACTCCAGCATCAGGTAGGCCTTCAGAAACGTTGGCAGGACCAACTTGGGCACCACATTGTGAACACGGCCTTCTAGACAAGTGCGTAACCTGTGGCGAGCCAGATGCTGCAGGCAGCGAGGAGTATTGGCCAGAGCGAACACAGACTCATAAAATTCACGATGTTTCTGTAGGGAAAAAAAAAAAAAAAACAGAACACAATAATTTAATGTCTCAATCCAGAAATATAAACCGTGTAAACAACTTCCTGTCATGTTTCAGAGAAAAATAGAAGTATAAGTATATACTGTGGAGGAAAACATACTGAATGATTTAAAGTGCTGACACTGTAGGAGGTAAACATCTCCTTACTGAAAAAAAAAAAAATCTGTTCATTCAGCTACAATGTGTCATCATGTGTGAGGTTTATTTGCAATGTTTCAATTAATATAAATGGTTTTTAAAATGAAAGTATTACAGACTTAATAGCTTTGCTAAGAGTCAACCAGCCTTTGTTCATTCGCACCTCTGTGGCTCTGTTATGTTATCTTGAATTTGTATAATGATCTATTTCAGCTTTACGACAACACAACTGCAGTCCATTAATATCTTCCCACCTGGAACACCTCTGGAGGAACAGCCTCCACCCACTTGTCATTGACTTTGAGCTGGCTGTATGCGTTCAGCAGGACTTCTATGGTACGTGGTGACATACAGCAGTACCTCAGGACCTGGAATTAACACACAAATGCACACGTACACATTAAACACTATGTCCAAATTTATTTATAACAGTCATGGGACAACTCATGGCTGCTACTGGCCATGACAAAGCACTGACACTGGAGACTCCTTTCATGAATGTTAGCTTCAATAAACATCTCCTTGTATGACCTGTTAGGATATTCTAGTCATTTCTCGACATAGAGTAGCTGCGGCTGAATTGGGAAAACACAAGCTGCTCCTCAATCAAGGTAACAATGACAGTTTCCACCTGGAGCGATATCTCCACCTGCTCGGAAAAAGGCCAGAGGTCGGTGGCAGGAGTTGGGAGAAAGTGCAGTGCAGAATAATTAAGCACTTGGCTTGATGAACAGATTGGGCCCCTCTCTGGGGGATTGTCGAGAACTTGTGCAATTAGTGCTAATTAATCTCCTATTAACATTTGCCTCATTAAGAATCAGGCAATTTATCCGGCACAAGTGGGATTCACTGGATGTACAGTACGGAGCGCTTGTTACTATGAGCACAGCGTTTAAAACGGGAACTCATAATTCCAGTGGATTTTGATACAATGTTCTGTTTCGTATGTTTCGTCCTTATGTACATCATAAAGATAAACTACTTTTGACTATAAACTGAGATTAGTTCTGATCAAGAGTTCATTTAGTGTTTACATATTCCTTTTCTACTTGAAGGAATCTCACACGATGGCCAGCCTGTAGTTTAAAATTGGACAAATATACTGTTATGTTCGAAAGTTAGTGTTTTCATCTGGTGTTTTTTTTTTTAATGTAAAAACATAATAAAAATCGTCTGATCATAGCAGGACCTCAGTATTAGGCAAATATCACCTCGGACAAACAACAACGCTCACGATTCGATGGCTTGCAGATCCAAGTTCAGCGGCGATAACATGAAGGCCTCGTTCCCTTTATGACTTAATCAGTCCGTTACATTGTTGTGGAGGAATTTTAGCCCATTCTGCTTTTTGACATTGCTTCAGTTCATTGACATTTTGGGGACTTTGTTATACACAGCTCTCTTAAGGTCTCGCTAGAGCATGTCAGACTTTGACTGGGCCAATCCAAAACCTTGATTCTTTTATTTTTCAGTCATTCTGATGTAGATATACTGGTCTGCTTCAGATCATTGTCCTGCTGCATGCAAACTTTAGCTGTCAGACAGATGGCCTCATACTTGCCCCTAGAATACTCTGGTATACAGAGGAGTTCACAGTTGACTCGATGACTACAAGGTGTCCAGGTCCTGTGGCTTCAAAATCAATCCCAAATCATCACCCTCCACCGCTGTGGGTATGACGTGCTTCTGCTGAAATTCTGTTCAACAAACATGGCGCCAGGCATTAAGGTCAAACCACTCCATTTTAATCGCACCTGTCCATAGCACGTATAGACTTCATTGTCATAAAGTCTTACAGTTTGTTCAGGTGCACGTTTGCGAACCGCAGTGGTGCTTTCATGTCCTTTTTAGACAGAAGAGGCTTTCTCCTGGAAACCCTTCCAAACAATCCATACTTGTTCAGTCTTCTTCTAATTGTGCTGTTATGAACTTTAACATTTGCTCAGTCAGGCCTATATGGTCTGAGATGGAGCTCTTGGGGTTTTTATATTTCTCTGAGCGTAGCATGGTCTGACCTTGTGGTAAATTTGCTTGGATGTCCACTCCTGAGAAGATTGGCAACTGTCTTTAAATGCTTTCTCACCATAAAACTCCAAATTGTTTGGAAATAATTTTACAACCCTTTCCAGATTGATGTGCAGCAACACTTGCTTCTCTAAGACCACTGCTTATGTCCGTCCCTGTTGGCATTGTATTATCACACACCTGAATTCTCCAGACCAGTAAACTGCCAAAACGTCTAGTTTTATAGAGGTCTGTACCCCTGCTGGCTCATGAGTAGCATTAACTGGCTGCAACTCACCTTCTTACATCCTGTGGAAGCAGTGCATATTTGATTCTTTTTGGCTTCTTTTTTGTTACATAAAAAATGTTCGTCTGAGGTTGTATTTGAACCTGTATGTTAGAACCTGCTATGATCAGATGATTTTTATTATGTTTTTACATAAAAACACATAGTGTTAAAATATCTTGCATAATGGAATGCAGCTATATAACACAATAGAATAGAGTTAAAACAGAGACATGACTTACCCACTAAGCAATCTATGAAATGATGAGCATAATAGCTGGTGCATTAATGGCAGACCTGACAAGCATTACAATTAATTCATTTACATGTAATCACTTCGCATTACAAGGCTTTATTTTAACACTGGAGTTACTATGGAGTCGAAATAAGTTTACCTGTTCAAAGATACTGTATGCAAAAAGTAATCTTTTTTTGTTTCTAATCGCAATGCAAAAAGATGCGCATGTGATTCTAGAATAATGAGCAGGTGTTTTGCACGATTGGTGTTTCCAGGATGCACAATTGGTAGAAGGCAAGCCAGCCGATGAAGTGTGATGCTCTGGACAATGTTCTGCTGGAAACACTTTTTGGAAATCCTGGATTTCAAGTACACCTATTCATGGAAACAGTATTCCTCTGGACACTGGCCTCTTTCAGCAGGATAATGCACCCTGACAAACTGCAAAAATGTTCAAGGATGGTTTGAAACAAATGACAAACCATTTTGAGGTGTTGACTTCGCCTCCAGATTCTCCAGATCTCGATCCGGTTGTGCATCTTTGCTGGACAACCATGTCTGATCCTTGAAGGTCAACTTTGCAACTTACAAGATTTAACATCTTGGTAACAGATACCGCAGCAAACATTTAGAGGTGTAGTGGAGTTCAAGCCTCAAACGCTTAAAGCTGTTACATTCCTATGATGTTTGATGGGTTTGATGCATATGTGAAGAACAGTTTCTGCTTTTTGCAAGTGATTTGTGAAAGGACCAGATCAAAATCTCAATTTTTTTATTTATTTTTATTTCCAGGATATACCCACAAACTCCTGGTAAGTGTGTGGCGATCTATCGCAAGGGTTTTGCAACGGTCCTATGGATTGGTGAACCGAAATCGACCTTTGCCAGTTGGTTCAGTTCTTCATATGCTAATCAGAATACATCAACAATAAAATGGGGAATTAATAAGCTTTAAAACATTGCACCCAGACCCTGATGACGCACACTGACCTTGGGCAGAGCTCCCGGCCACACTCGGATTGACCCATAGTTGAGCAATTCCTGCACAATCCGCTCAGGCTCATGCTCCAACTTATACGCAATGATTTTTAGGATATTATGCATTGGCGCCTCGCCTCCGTAATCCATGTCATTGACAGGGGCACCGTTTCGCAGGAGTAGCTCCACTATCCCGGGGTTGGCGTTCTTGCATGCCATGTGCAGAGGTGTGTGCCTGTCGGTGTCGCCGGTGCTCACGTCCGCCCCAGCCTCCACCAGCCGCTGGCACACTTGGGCATAGCGCTCCAGAGCGGCGTGCTCATGCGGTTGTGAACATGCAGCATTCAGTGGCGTTTGTCCTTCATCATTCTGCAACTCCACCGCTGCACCGTGACGCAGGTACAGGTCCACGTGGGCCAGAAGGCCGTGACGCGCCGCTACGTGCAGCGGCGTGTCATTTTCATCCACACTGCGGCCATTTATGGCTGCGCCAAACTGGATCACGTGCTTGGCACATCTGGTAAATGCACAACAAAAAAAAAAACATGTTAACAGATCTTTTTTTAGTTCATTCATTCTTTCGTGATTTTTGTATTAAATTTTTCCTTATCTTTTCTTTTTATTTAATTTTATGTTCTTTCTTTATATTCTTTTCTTTTCCTTTTTCCTTCACCCATCAGCTGTTTATTTCTTTATGTTTAGATGTTCTCTCCTTTCTTTTCTTTTTTCTTTCTTCCTCTCTTTTTATTTCTTCAAATTTACTTACTCGCTTTGCTTCATCTGTTTTTTGTTTTACATTTCCCTTTCCTTCAATTCATTTTATACTTTAATCACACCATGTGCTGTTCTCCTTATTTCTGTTATTTGCTGTTTTCCTTTTTCCCCTTCTTTCCTTTTTCCACTGTTTCTGTAGTGCTTTCTTTCTTTAATTGCTCCATCCAGTCTATCGAGTATTTATTTATTCTTTCTTTCTTTCTTTCTTTCTTTCTTTCTTTCTTTCTTTCAAAGGTTCGTTTATTTTGTATTTCTATTTTTAAAATAATTTCTTTATCATTTCCTCATCATACATTCAATCATACATTTTTATAGTTTTTTTCCTTTAATTCACCAATTTTCTGCTTGTTTTTATTCATTTGCTGTCAGTTTTCTTTCAGATTTGCTTTAGATTTTCTCTATTCTGTCTCTATTTCTTTTTCTTTTTTTTTTTATCTTTTTTTCTAGTAATCACTGAAGTTGCTGTTTGCCTTTATTCAGTTAAGTTATGAGTTCCATTCACTCTTTCATTCATTTGATGCTGCCGCTGCTACAGCACTGTTGTGTAGGATTTAAATATAATGCTGGCCAGTGACTAATCCTCACTCACTCCAGAGACTCTGGCTCGGTGCAGAGGTGAAGGGGCATCAGTCCATCCTCAGTGACAGCGTTGGCGTTGGCACCGTACTGTAGCAGCAGTTTAACACATTCTGGCTGGCACTCCTGGCAGGCCTCATGCAGTGCAGTCGTGCCGCCAGGGGCAAAATCCACACAGGCCCCTCTCAGGAGGAGATGCCCCAGGCAGTCGGCGAAGCCTCGTCCGGCGGTGATGTGCAGAGGCGTGGTCAGCTCCTGCTCGTAGGTCAGAGACCACAGTCCTAAAGGAGAAAAACCACAGCGGCAACTTCACCATGAGACCTGAGATCCTCCATCAGAAACACCAGCAGGTGCAGGAACAGCCGTGTTACAGTTATTAGGAAAATGAATTTCACTTCACTGCATTTCATTCTCAGCTTTATTCCTTTAGTGTTTTTGTATTTGTTTCATATGTTTATTCGTTTCTGTATTCATTTCTTTTTATCTTTCTTTTGACATTTTTTTTCTTCTTGAACTTTTTCCTTTCTTTCTTTCTTTCTTTCTTTCTTTCTTTCCTTATTTAGTTTCCTTTTCTTTCTCTACCTTTCAGGTTTTTTCTTTCTTTCTTTTCTCTTTATATTTACTTATTTATTTATTCAGTTGTTTAACTTTTCTACCATCTTAATCCTATCTTTCTTTTTCTTTATTCTTTTATTCCTTCCTTATTTTTTCTTTCTTTTGTTCTCTACACTTTTTTGCTTTTCTTTCTTTCTTTCTTTCTTTCTTTTGTTATTCGCACTTTGTCTTGGTTTTCTTTTTTCCTTCCTTATTTTACTTTTCTTTTCCTACTTTTCTACTCTTTCTTTCTTTCTTTCTTTCTGTCTTTTTTTGCTTTTCTATTTTTCTAATTATTTATCTCTTCCTTCCTTCCTTCCTTCTTTGTCTTTCTTTCATTCTTGCTTGCTTGCTTGCCACTTTTTTCCCCTTACTTCTTAACTTTTTTAACATTTCTTTTTTTCATTTCTTTTTTCCTTAAATTTATTTATTTATTTATTTATTTATTTGGATATTTATTCAATTACTTTTCTAAAAATTCTAATCTTTCTTTCTTTCTTTCTTACTTTCTTTCTTTCTTTCTTTGTGTTTACTAAAGTACACAAATTGAATAAAACTGAGTTTGCACAACCTGTTAGCTTATTATAAAATAAAATGTTGTTGTGCTATTAAGGTTAATAGCATAAAACCATGACAGCTTTATTACTGAGAAACTACAAAGAGAGCTCCTCTGTCCTGAAGACTTCTCCATGGTATCCCAATTGTCTCCTCAGAGAAAACCTCTCTATCTCTTTCTCCATTCAACCTTTTCTGTACAATCATCATTGCTGAATAAAAGAACTGTTGTAGTCTGTTCTGATCTGTAAACTATGATAACGTGTTTGAACATACAGATTCTGAACATATGACGAATCAGAATGGTGAATTCAGGGGAGCCGTGACATACTTAACCCTCTGTAGTTGAACCTGAAGTTCTTCCACTCCTCTATGTCACTGGTGTCATATATGGCATCCATAAGGTGTGAGTATTCGGGGTCATCGATGATACTGACCACGGTGATCTCATCGCCGACCAGGAGAGCGTTCCAAAACTGCAGTACACACCCAGAAGCGTGCGCGGTCGCGATCACGTCATTGCGATACTTCTTCTGCTTCTTGAACTTAATCTTTGGTCCCATGATTCAAAGTGAAGCCGCTCGACAGATGACTGGACGATATCCAGCACCTTGTTGTGCTCTTGTTTTGACCGGTTGTTTCTCCGGAGAAATCTCTGGACACTTTGAGGTCTGTTTGCACAGACGGGTCTATTTTAAGAGTTCGTGGTTTGTTATGAAACCCCCTGGACATGTTAGAAGCCAGGAGGCAGTTGTGCCATTTGCACCACATGAGACTTGTGCAATCTCGTGCCAGGACTGTGCACTTATTATAAAGTCCATCAGTGATGACTCCTGCAGCCTCGTGTGACCTGAACTAACTGCTCTACTGAAATAACTCCATTATTTACTTAGACAAAGAGTCTGTGCGCTGGGTTAATGTGGTTAATGACAACCCTGTCCCTGGATCATCCTATTATTCTTTATTTTATATAAATCCATAATATATAAATTTGATATAAATTATATATAACTTTTTAAAATGATTTTTAATTGTACTTTGATTATTTCATTGATTATATATATAAAAAAATACCTTATTATAAAATAAAAGGTTGTTGTGCTATTAAGGTTAATAGCATAAAACCATGACAGCTGTTTATATACTGTATATATAATTATTATTTTATTCTTTCTTTCTTTCTTTTTCATTTTATTTTAGGCATCAATCCAAATAAGAAATTTGCTTTGTTTCTTTTCTTTTTTCTTTCATTGCTATTTTTTTCTTTTTTCTTTTAAAAAAAAATCTTTTTCCTTATTCCTTTTTCTGTTTGTTGTTGTTTTTTGCCTCTCAGTATTTATGTTAAATTCCTAAATTGTTTATTTCTGTTAAGTTTTCTAATTTTTTTTTTTGTTAGTTTTTCCCCTTTTTCTTAATTTTCCTTTTTTAATTCCCCCATTTGTTTTCTCTTTTTACCCATCTGGTATTAATTTACTTGTATTAAATATTATAATTCTTTATTATTATTCCAGCATTTTTTTCATATTTTCATATTTTATTTTTTTCTTCTTTCTTTCATGCTCTTTTTACTTTTTAAAAGTCCTATCATCTCTTATTTTATCTCTTTCTGCAGTTTTTCTTTTCCATTCTAAATCCTTTTCTATTTTCTTTCCTTTTACTTTATTTTCTGCAAATTTCCTATTTTCTTCTTTAATCAGTCTATTGTCTACTTGTCTGTTTAATTTTCTTTTTTTATGATTTATCTTTCCTTTTCAGTTCTATCTGCTGTTTTTCTTCTGTTTGTTTTGTTGATTTTATTGGTTCTCTTCTTCCTTTTGTTACTTTCCATTCTTTAATCTCTCCATGTACTCTTTTTCCTTTCCATCACTCCCTTTGTTTTACTTTGCCTTCTTTAATCCTTACATTAAATGATTCTTTTAACCAACACACCCAGGCTACAGTAAGTAAGTATAAGTATTTGGATGTTACACAATGTTTGCCTCTGCACACCACCACAGTGAAATTGAAATTAAGCATTTAAGACAAAAACATCTGAGTCAGTGACGGTATTAAGGCCCATGGACATCATCAGATGCTGAGTTTCCTCCCTTAAGCTGTTTTGCCTTTGCTTTACTGCAGCCTTCCTCACTCGCTGAGCGTTTAAGGGTCTTTCAGCCTTCCGTCAGTTTTGTCTTCAGACAGTGAAAAGCAGCTCAGTTGGGTTGAGCGCAGGAGACTGAATCAACCCTTCGAGAATATTCCATTTCTTTGCCTTGGGTTGCTTTGCCATGTTTCGTGTTTATCATATTATCAGTACTGTGAAACACTGTGTTATCGGTATTCCAGCATTTGAATAAACCTGAGCAGAAAGTCGAGCATTAGTCCACTTCAGATTTCATCCTGCGATGTCCACCAGCAGTCACATCGTCAGTAAGCACCAGTGAGCCAGTTCTCCTGAGACACTCGTGCCATAACGCTGCTGCCATGTTTAATGATGGTGTGGTATGCTTTGGAT
>JAAGKR010003450.1:0-74545 GCA_011419295.1 Clarias macrocephalus
GGGGGAAAAAAAATGTAAAATGTAAGTGGGAATATAAGGCAACAGATACAGAATGAGGTGTAAAGTGAGAGCCCATCGTGCACACAGTACCTGCTCCGCCTTCAGAGTCAGCTCGATAAAGATTTGCTGCAGTTTCTCATTCACAAAGTTTATACAGAACTGCTCGAACCCATTCCTCTGCGGAAGCAGTCAGTCCAGTTAGTTTGGAATCTGGCACTGTATGCAGTTTCAGCATAGAGACGGAAATAAAAATCGGTTCACCTGAAAGATCTCGAATCCGTAAATATCCAGAACTCCAACGCTAAACTCTTCGATGGGCTTCTGCATGGCTTTGTTTATGGACTGTATGTTAGGGCAGAGGACACATTCAGTCATTTTATATGTCAGATCCTATTTGAGCAACAAAATGAGGCATATTCAGGTCAAACCGGGATTTTTTTGTGCAGAATAACAGAACAACAGAATAACAGTTCTCCGTTTATTTACAACTCCCTTTATTTCTCTATATAATCCCCGGCTTCACTAATGCACTTATCCCGGCGTTTCACTAGCACTTGGATACCATCAAGGTAGAAAGTTTTCTCAGTGTGATCAGACTGCCTGCTTCACATTTAAAATCGCTGGCCTCCCAGGAACTCCTTTAACGCCCCCAAAAGTATGAAAATGTGCCAGTAATGTGCAAGCGGTGTTGATAAATGACACAGACAGATGCGTCTCTTCCACGAATTGGTGAAAAGTTATCCGTCGATATTCAAGGATCAGGCGTACCACTCGCTGAATGTTCACGGGAACGACCGCAGTGGCCTCCGAGCCACCACTACCGGCCGAGATCGTCATTCACAGACGTTCGGATTCAGATGCTTTATTGCAGCTAAGAGTCTCTTCACAGAACTGTGCTTGAAGTCTTCCGTAAATGTCAATCAGTATTACGTCGTCCTAGGTTATCAGAAATTACATGACAAGTCCCTGTTTGACTTGAACGTCCTTGTGTAGATTTTGCACACACTAAAGTGTTCGTCCTTACAGCTCATAGCCTTATAGATATACTGATTAAGACATGTGTAACTATACAGTGAAGCTTTCCATAAGCAGATGTTTGTATAGCATTAATGGAAGGAGTCTCCAGGGTCAGCATAACACTCACTCACTCAACATCTATACCGCTTAATCCTGTATTCAGGGTCACAGGGGCCTGAAGCCTATCCCAAGAGACTTAGGGCACAAGGCGGGGTACACATACACACACTACGGGCAATTTGGGAACATGCAAACCCCATGCACACAGAGACGGGAATCAAACCTGGCCGGGAATCGAACCGCTGGTGACCCTGGCGGTGCAAGGCGACAGTGCTAACCACTACACCACCGTGCGTACAAACAGATACAAATGAGAAAAATCTGCTTATCTGCGTTTTGTCATTTTTTCCAAAATGTATTTCCGCTCTGGCTGGGGTTCCAAACAGGGCAATTAGATTTTCCGTCTAATAGTCCAGGATTGTTCCAGTTCTTGTACTGTTCTCTGGAGGGGTGTGTCTCAATAGTAGCTCATTTACATAGACACTGAAATGGCGTGAAACAGATTTATAAAAATAAGCTGTTCATCTGAGGGGTATTTCAGCCGGAGCATCAGCACACGCACACTTCGAGCGAGCTCTGAGACCTGTGTTTAATTGGGTAAAGAAAAAATGAAATATGGGACGTTTCTTGGTAACATGACTGCACTATATATAATATAGCACTGCGGAATGTGATGTCAAACTCTGTGAACTCTGTGTTTTATGTCATACAGTACATTTGTTCAAGTTGTTCTGGAAAAGCTGCGACCCTACTGTACCCTACTGAGTGTACATGCACAGTGTGAGGGAAAGCCTGACCTCCACCAGGTAGTCGAAGAGGCGAGCGAACAGGGCCTTGGCGAGAGCGTCGCGTGTGAAGCACGCCTGCTCCTGATTCAGAGTCACGTCGATGGATTCAGACTTGCCGCCCCACTTGGAGTCCATCTTCCTGCTGGTGAGTTTCTCCTGCAGTCGGTTCTGGTCGATGCCCAGCAGGTAGGCGGGGAAGGCCAGCACTGGGCAACACAGGGGGCAACTGATAAAGTAACTGCTACAATCAAAACCCTTCAACCTGAAAGCTTGAACGTTAGAGAAAATGAAAACCCCAAACATGATGTCAGAACAAAGAAACGTGAGCATGCTTACAGTCTGTGCTCTCCACCTGCCCGTAGTTCCCCACCTCGATGAAGCTGATGTTGCCCAGGTGTAGGATTCCAGCTACAATCTGCAGGACCTGCATCTGGTTTTCTCTGGGGATCCCGATCACCTGCATGGCTTCCTGCGAAACATGTCAACACACTCTTCATATCTTCTGAAAGAAGATGTTTGATTAGCCTTCATGGAAGGAGTCTCCAATGTCAGAAGCTTTTATAATCGTACGATGGGAACGACGCACCATCGTCTCCTGGAAGTCACTGCTGTCGTTGGTGCCGTCCACTTTGTAGGTTCCTGACTGGTTTAAGTAGGAGTAATAGTCAGGAGTCATGATCCCTAAAGCTTCCTTCTGCTCTGCTGACGAGCCTTCGATCAACTGGAACCAAAACAAACAGGCGTGACAGTCACAACCTTAGGGCAAAATGAAAATGACTTACAAATCTAATTTACTGTGTATAAACATCATGTGTTTGGTTTCTCAGATGTCGCTTCCTTAGTATGATGATGATGATGATGATGACAAGTTACTAAATTGTCTCTATTATTTGGTCATAGGCAAACACCTGCCCCAAACCTCTAATACTCAACCACTGATCATCTTCTGCCCACATTTTTGCTCTTATATGTCTGTTATAACTTTTATAACTGATATACTGTTTGATGGATATCACTCAGTGCTTTTTTTAAAAATTAGATCTGAAAAACAGATTAAATTAAACAGCGTTTGTGCAACAAAACAACAAATCACTTGAAAAATAAAAAATGATCCATGTAAAAAAAAAAAAAAAAATTCCCCCAGAAAGAACAATACAAAACTGTCTTATCAAGACATGAGGCCAAAATGAAAAGAAAAAAAATGGAAATGAGCGGGAACAGACAAGAGGGGAAATGAGGTCGCTGCTGTGGTTGTTGCTGTACATAAACAAAGGATTTTTAAATTGTATCTTTAGGCACTTTGCAGCCTGTCACAATAAAAGATTTGTTCCTTTTGTTCTTTAATTAAATAAAAATGTGTCGTAGTAAAATGGCATCATAAAAAGTCATCTAAAATGTTTTAAAAATCTGTGGATATATATATATAATTATTTATTTTCAGATAAAATATAAAGTATATTTTTAAAAATATAAAAATATTTCTTTGATTTATTTAAAAACAATGGAAGATGGCCAACTTTTTACTTTGAACTGATGTTACTTTATTTTTATTAAAAAATAATAAGAAATGAAGATATTTAAATATAACAGGAATAAGCTTAATATTAATATGTAGCATTAAAGCAAATAATAGTAATAATAATAATAATAATAATAATAATAATAATAATAATAATAATAAATTCTTACTAGTACTTAGAGTTTAAGCACCGTAGGCCACAATAGAATGAAAAATTTTCACGCTGGCTATAATTTGTTATTGTATGCGGTAAAAATGCTATAGAATCAATATTTATTCTTTAAAACCTGCTAGATCCGGCTGAGCGCAGCGTCAAAAACACCTCAAAATAATTCGTGACATCAACTGTTGTGTACATCACTGTATATTTATAACTTTGAATGTATAATGTAGTAAACCATCTACAGGCAAATATTTGATTATAAAGGCCTTTTTCATTTTACTTCTGCAAATTAATTAGAAAAAAAAAAAAAACATTTGAGAATAACATGCCATGATAGATCTGTGGAGTAAACCGAGTTCATTTCTTGTATGAGGTGAGACTTTCTCTTTCAGTTATGTTCTTTCTCACAGACTCTGTTTCTCTGTTTCTTTCTCGTCTCTGTCTAGACTTGTGTGGGAATGTGTTTTGCAGCACGACAAAACACTCGCTTTATTTTTCCCCCTTCTGTTTCTTCATGTTCTTCATTTTCTCTCTCTTTCACACACACACACACACACACACACACACACACACACACACACACACACACACACACACACACACACTCTGACCTGGTAGAAAATATGGAAATTCCTTTCGTTCTCGTTCTGGCTCACGACTCGGGATTTCTCCAGCAGGAAGTTTGAGATTTTCCCTCCGTCCGGTTCTCCTCCTCGGCTGAACTGGATCTCGAAGTATTTCCCCTGGCAGGCAAGACAAGACTGATGCAGCTCACCACAGAAACACACAGTACAGAAACAGCGATCAGAGGATTTATGCTAGAAGAGATACGTTATGAGACTCACAAAGCGGCTGGAGTTGTTGTTTCGGACGGTTTTAGCGTTCCCGAAGGCCTCGAGTAGAGGGTTGGACTGTAGGATAATGTCTTTTACGTGCTGAGGAAGAAAGAGATACACAAGCATTTCAGCAAAGGATCACTAACATGTGATCCGTATCTGTAAGGTATAAAACTCTTCTGGGTTGAACCGTTATAGGAAAACAATTAATAACAGATCAGTGTGTTGAAGCGTTGCAGCCACTATTCTGTTATTTCTTGACACTAACAAAGTCGTTACAAACCTCCTGTACGTTTTCTCCTGTCCGTTACGAAGCACTAACACTGGAGACTCCTTCCATAAATATTACAATAAATTAACATTAGAACCTTTTTCTTAATGGATCTGCCGTACAAGCCTCTGTGAACAATTATCCATACAGTATAAACCCTGTAATTTGCCCCCTGGGGTTAAACTTCTCCCAACCATCCAAGAACAGTTTGGTGATGAAAACTAAGTGGCTCGGGGAACAAAACATCGAACTTCTGGGTGTATGACCAGGAAACCGCCCAGACCTTAATTCCATTGAGAACTTATAGTCAATCCTTAAGAGGCGGGTGGACAAACTTAAACTCAAATTCAAATTTGTTCTCCAATTCTGACAAACTCCAAGCATCGAATATGCAAGAATGGGCCGCGACATCAGTCAGGATGTGGCGAATTGCAGAGGTCTTGAAAAAAGAAGGGTCAACACTGACAATATTGACTCTTTGCATAAACTTAATGTAGGGTAATTGTCAATAAAAGCCTTTGAGATGTATGAAATGCATGTAATTATACTTCAGCATACCATAGTGAGATCTGATTAAAAACACTTAAACAGCAGACTTTTGGCCGTTGCTGTACCCTTGGAGCTGCTGTTAGGGTTTTCCTGACACTTTTCTGAGGCTTTTCTCTCTATGAGCCCCTGGTTTCCCCCTTCTTCCTCCTTATTCCTTATATCACTGTATCTCCTATGGCTTACTCCTGCTTGTCTGTAAAATCTTCCCCTTCATTCTCCCTCTTTTGATGTGATAACAGATGGACATGACACTTATTGCACCCACTCTGCATTCACTCAGGCAATGGTCTAAAAACCTCATCAAGAGAGAACCTACAGACACTGACATTGTCCATGCTGCTGTATGTATGTATGTATGTATGTATGTATGTATGTATGTATGTATGTATGTATGTATGTATGCGTGTGATTGTGTGTTTATCTATCTCTCCCAGTCGGCAAGCAAGCTGTAGCAAGGTGAGGTGGTGCGGACACGTCCAACAACTCATACATCAATTAAAACTTTAAATGAATCAACACCAAATCAGAATCTGGAACTCAACAGCACTGTGGTCTAAGAGTAAAGAGCTAAACTCAGGATTAAATAAAGAATCCGTGCATATCTGAAAATCTTCCAGAATTTGGAGTACCTGAACTTTTGCTCCACCACCGGACACTTTGGAGATGTAGCCCATGATGTACTTAGCAGCCACTGTTTTTCCTGCGCCACTCTCTCCACTACACACACAAACGCATACATACACACACACACACACACACACACACACACGCAGACATTAATCAAAACATTCATGGGCATATGTGTGTGTGTGTGATACAAGGATAATGATGATTGTTTCTCTTTTAAATAACTGTATATATTCAATGCATTGTTATACTTCCATGTGTATCTGTCTGATAGCTTAATCAACATCGTATACTATTATTGTGCCTGTTTTGCTATTTATTAATGAATTTATTTCAAAATTATTAAATACATTTCTAAAAGCATTTCTCTTTAGTTTTGTTCTGTTTTATGTAGATTAATCATAAAATATAGGAACAACAACAAAAGTTTGTCTCATCAGGGTACAAACTTTTGCACTCAACTGTACTTTCTCATCTATTTAATTTGCATATGCATATTTAACTTTATATCTTAAAACTTATCTATCTATCTATCTATCTATCTATCTATCTATATAGGTTTTAAGTTATAGAGATAAATATGCATATGCAAGTTAAATAAATAAAACCTATGTATAGGATTTAAGATATAGGTAATCACAGATACGAACGGACCGCAGACCTACGAACACACACACACACACACACACACACACACACACACACACACACACACACACACACACACACACACACACATATATACAGAGGTTGGACAATGAAACTCAAACACTGGCCAATTTAGTGTTGGACGTTTCATGGCTAAATCTGACCGGCCTGGTGGCCGATCTTCATCTATTGCACATTCCACCAGTAAGAGCAGATACACAAAGTTTAATTAGCAGAGTAATAGCACAGTTTTGCTTTAAATATTGCAATGCAGACAACATTCAGTGTGATATATCAGAGTTCAAAAGAGGACAAATTGAGAACAAAAGACAGCAAGTCTTTGTGATGTATCAAGAGCCGCGGTATCCAGGGTAATGTCAGCGTATCACCAAGGAGGAGCACAGGAGTAACTGTGGACGCAAGAGGAAGCCGTCTGAAAGGGACGTCTGGGTGCGAACCCCGATTTCATCCAAAAATACATAAAACCACAGCTGCCCAACTCACTGCAGAATTAAATGTGCACCTCAACTCCTCTCCTGTTTCAAATAAAACTGTTCGTCTGGAGCTCCACAGGGTTAGCCAGCAGGGAAAATCTTGGGATGTGGACAATGTGAAACACGGATTGTTCTCTGATGAGTCCACCTTCACTGTCTTTTCCACATCCGCGAGAGCTACAGTGTGGAGACGCCTCAAAGAAGTGTTACCACCCAGACTGTTGCATGCCCAGAGTGTAGCATGGGGGTGGATCAGTGATGGTTTGGGCTGCAATATCATGGCATTCCCTTCTGTAGGCCCAATACTTGTGCTAGATGAGTGCGTCACTGCCAAGGACTACTGAACCATTCTGGAGGACCATGTGCACCCAATGCTTCAAACATTGTATCCTGAAGGCGGTGCCGTGTATCATGATGATAATACACCAGTACACACAGCAAGACTGGTGACAGAGTGGTTTAATGAACATGAAAGTGAAGTTGAACTAAAGATTCATTAAACAAATGCCTATCTAAAGGATCTAAAGGAGCGAGTCAGGAAACGTTTTCCTCTGCCAGCATCACGTAGTGACCTGGACACTATACTGCAAGAAGAACGACTCAAAATCCCTCTGACCGCCGTGCAGGACTTGTATCTGTCATTCCCAAGATTAATTGATGTCGTGTTGGCCGCAAAAGGAGGCCCTTCACCAAACTAATGAATTATTGTGGTCTAAAACCAGGCGCTTCAGTTTCATTGTCCAACCCTAGTGTACATACAGTATACTGTATATACAATGTATTTAACCCAATATGAAGTATATACTGTAGAAAGGAAAGTTGTGGATATAGATATACTTTTTTGATACTGGGTCCAGTTTGAAGATGCACCCTATATAGGATTCGTAACAGAATCAATTGATCAAAAGCCTCCAAATACAGGAGGAAAATCTTTTTATATAAGACTCAAACTACACTGCAGTTATGTATTTGTTGTGCAAAACCACATCAGATCTTATCATGCTCTTACACACACCTTTCTAACACATTGTCTTTCTGATTTTCTCTGTCTCATACCCACAACCCCTCCCCCCCCCCAACACACACACACACACACACACACACACACATATGCAGCACATAGTTATCACTGTAAAAAGTGAAACCGTAACTTTAAAGTTTCATGATGTCATGTTGGATGTATATTAAAACGTGCAATTTACTGAAAAGGGCATCCTCTGATTCTGACGTAAAAATGAGCTCAGCTTAGTGAAGGTGGAGACTTGAGATGAGCTGGTTAGCATAGAGTTAGCACTTCTTCTAACCAGGGAGGAAATGATGCTCAGTCTTAGTTCCTCACCATTTCTGAGAAAAACCCAGTAATGTGGACAGGCTGCTCAGAGGACGTGTTAGAAACCAAGAAGCGCTCAGGACGTTCGTAATACTGAAAGTTTATTTATAAATCTGACTTAATTACAGAGTTAAAACCTTGGTTAAAATAATTCAGGATTGAAACAACTTCCAACATTGTGTAGTCGAGTAGCTAGGAGGGGAATGTCTCTATTTTGTCATTGAAGTCTGTTTTATCAGTCTGACCAAGTCTGGTTTTCTCTAACATTACCCAGTGGCCATCTTGAAATCTCCGGATTGGCTCGATGCACTTATTTGGTATCATTAGGCTCCGTCCAACAATTTTCAATTTGCAGTTCAACTTTGTTTCCCTTCTATCTACAGATTAAGTTAATATTTCAGACCTTTTGACACTACTTGAAGCAAGTATAAAATATTCGGTGACATGGCCTTCCATGATTTCGTTAGCTATGTACCCTCTAGCACAAATCTAAACAAATAAACTTTAGACCAAAAAAACTGTCCTTACTAGGCCTGCTAATGACCGCGGAATCGCTGAATAATGAATTGCTCTTTAGAATTGAACCGATTATTAAATAGTGATAATAATTGCAATAATATTCATTTTGCATAATGTTTCTCCGGATCTCACGTAGATATTAATATGTACCTCACAAGAGGCAGCTTCAGCAGCTTTATTTTAATTTTCATTTAAATTTTAATCACATAATGAATTTGTCGGGATTGTGCTGCTACAACCAATTAAAGGAGATTTACACCGCAAAAGAAAAAAAAATCATGTGCATCTTATTTGCATTAATTATTAATGATTAATTGATTATTGATTGTTAACATGGTCATCTATTAATGATAGTAGGTGAAGGAAATTTCTGAAATTTGCAAGCCTCATCCTAACTAGTCAACTTCATGTGGAGTAAATTAGACATTTCCATTTGGCACAGTTTTTAGTTCAAGTAGCTACGTGTTAAAACGTCTTTGGCCATCAAAAATTTTGCCATCCAAATGAAACGATTAACCGGCACACAATATTCAAAACACTTTGTCCCTAAGGTGTTGTGAAATGATGTGATTAGGTGTGTGATTCGTTTTCATCACCTGATGATCACACACTGATTCTCACTGTCAATCATCATGTTCCTGTACATGTTGTCTGTTAATGCGTAGATGTGAGGTGGGTTTTCATACTGGGCCTGGGGAGAGAGAAGGTGAGGTTAGAAAGAAAGAAAGAAAAAGGAGAGGTGTGAAAGAGACAATTGACAGCGAGACAAAGAGCAACAGGAAGAGAGAGAGAGAGAGAGAGAGAGAGAGAGAGAGGAGATTGACAGAAAAAGATTCAAGGTTCAAGGTTTTTTTTTAATTTGTCGACACCACTGTATGTGCAGAAATACAGAGGAATCGAACTATTGTTTCTCTTCTCTTCTCTCAAATCCGTGTTTCCATTGTCAAGACAACATGAAAAGATTTTGTTAAAAACAATATCAGCAGTCAGTGCAATATAGAAACGAATTTTGTATGAAGGTAACAAAAAAGTACATGTAAGAAATACTGTATGTTGTAAATATATGTTAATATACATCTGAGTAAACATAAACAGTGAGTTCTGTTAAGAGGTAGAGAGGAACGGGGGGGGGGGGGAATAAGAGAAAAACAGAGTGAAAGTGACCGATATGAAAATGGATTTGCAGGCTGGAAAAATGGACGGCAGAGCGAAAAGAAAGTTCAAAAAGTGAAAGAGAAATAGAAAGAGAGTAAAAGAGAAAGTAAAAGGCAGAGAGAAACGAAAAGAGAGAGAAATAAGTTGAGAGAGAATGGAATAGACAGCAAGAGAGACAAAAGAAGAGATGGGGAGAAAGACAGAGAAAAGAAGGAAGACAGAGAGAGAGAGAGAGAGAGAGAGAGAGAGAGAGAGAGAGAGAGACTAAAGAGAGAGAGGGAGAGGAAAAAACAGACAAAGAATACGAAACCAGAGAAACAGTAAAGAAGGGAGGGACAGGAAGATAGAGACGTAGAGACAGGACGAATTTAAAGAGAGAGAGATAAAAAGAAAGAAAGATAGGTTAGAAAGTAAATAACGGTAAGCGAGACAGAAACTATGGAGGATCATAAATAGGAAGTAAAATGATGGTCAGAAGCTACAAGGCTAGCATACGGTAGCCACCAGTTTAGCAAATTAAATTACTCTCAAGGTCTTCACACTGTTATGTAGTTTCAGATACACCAATGAAAAATAGACAAACCCAGTCTCAAGGCGTGGCCTGAAGTTCTGGGGCGGAGTTCGAACATGATTTATAGACTTAATGCACACATTAGTACTTGCAGGATAATAGTCTTTCTATTCGTAGGGGACACGTAGGCTAGCAGTCACTAGTGCTGTAGAGAAAGTCATCTCCAGATGAAGACATGTAGCATGAGGATAGTTTTAATCAAGGCTCCAAGGCTCTTTTTCAAAACTTATTCAAAATAAGTGATTTAACCAACATTAAATTTTCCATATATATGAATGCAGTATGTCATGCTAATGATATGATTTGAAGTCAATCAATGCACGGATTACATGCATTAGCCTTATTGCCGGTCCCAAGTCCGGATAAAATGGGAGGGTTGCGTCAGGACGGGCATTCAGCGCGTTCAACCCGTGCCAAGTTGCTGTGCGGATCAGTTGGTCCGATGTGGCGACCCCTTAACGGGAGCAGCCGAAAGACCAACAACAACAACAACTCAGACGCACAAAACAAACTTTCATTTTTAATTCACAGGATTTTCTTGAATACCAAATATCCTGTGTGAACACCCTTCTAAATGGTTTTAATTGGTAAAAAATAGTTTCAATCCAGCTTAATAAATGATGAGCAGAATTTTTTTTTTTTACATGTGGTGTGAAAAGGTAGCACAACCGCTAACAACTTGCTGACTTGTTAATGACATCCATAGCTAACTAGCTAACTAACTAGCCATACTATATTAAATTACCTTAGCTACCATAGTTAGGCTAATCAGACATCAGCAAAATGAACATTTGACAGGTTTTGTTGTATTGCCAAGCAAGTATTCCCTTCTGCAGGGGGCTAACAAATGTAGCATATGACAAAAACAGATACACATATTAAAAAAGTCACATGATCATTGCAATCGACTTACAGCTCCTTGGTAAAGCTCAATCTCTCGATCCGTGAAATACGGCATTTGTTTAAAAGGATTCACTGAAATCAAGACAGATCCGATGTAGGTCTAGGGGTTAGAGTTAAGGACATTATTCATTGGATTTTAAAGGTAAACTATTATACTATTTGTTTGCCTAAGACTTAGAAGTCTGTAAAATATGATATTCTTTCTGTTTCACTCCTTTTCCAAACATGTGGTTTCAGTATCTGTAAATCGGGGGTAAATAATCCCCCAAAAACAACTGAAAAAGTGAATTTTGCATAATATGTTTCCTTTAATATTTAACTTAATAATAAATATTTAGAATATTATATATGTAATATATGATTTTTATGAATTAAATTTATGAAATAATTATTTAATCAAGAAACTCAATAATGTGTGTGTGTGTGTGTGTGTGTGTGTGTGTGTGTGTGTGTGTGTGAAAAAACAAAGAAGTGTGTATGTGAAAAGAGGAACGGCTCGGTCCTGCTGATCCACATGCTGTGTGTTATGTAAGGTGTGAGTTACACACTTTAACCCAAAGCAAAAGCCTCTGCAATTTCATAATCAGCCATTCATCAGTTAAAACCTGTTAACATGAACAATCATACAAAGTCATGAGATAAGTTGTAACAATGTTTAAATTTGATATTTACATGTGTGTGGGTGTCACTTTAACTGAATGTATTAGTATGAATTAGAATAAAGATTAAAAGTCTCTCCGTCTGATATGATTGATGCACTTTGATCACTTCCTCTAGTTAATGTTCAGCTCCTATTAGAGGAAGTGAAAATTTGTGCCGGAGGGTTAGTTTTTTAGACATGCTAACAGGATGAAGAAGAACTAGCAACCACTGATTAGCATTTTTTCAATGCTTAGCAAGTTTTTTTTTTTTTTTTTTTTTTAACCACAGCGCTGTTACAGTCTGGATTCTGATTGGTCAAAGGGTGGTGATTACTTTTAGAGTTTTTAGCTCTAAGAGTAGTGCAGCTGCAAATCATACTCTTCTATCATTCTAGTCAGCTATAATAACCTGACATTTACATTTGGCAGAAAACTCTTATCCAGAGCGACCTACAACAGTGCTTTGAAGTTTCCGTTTCCGTCATTGGATAGATCCTTACACTGGGTTACTACTAACTAACTACCATCAGTAAAACACTGTTGAGAAGGTTTTTTTTTTTAATTAACCCAAATATTGAAGAAACAATATATAGTAGTATATGTTCCAGTTCATCCCTGTTTTGCACTTCATTGCAATATCTATTCTTTAGTTACTACATACACTCATGGCATAATTATGTTGCTTCTGGTAGATGGTGAACTGAATTTTATTGCTGAGTACCAGTATTATTACCAGTATTAGTTGTGCCAACCTACCTACCTACCAACTGTTTCCATAGTAGGAACTTACACAGGGATCTGTATGGTGAATTGTTTTCAAAAAATTGTATGGTAATAATAAATGGATTATAAAACACAATGGTGGCACGATGGCTTAGTGGTTAGCACTGTCGCCGTGCATCTACAGGTTCCGGGTTTGATTTGTGCATTTGTCTGTGTGCATGGACTTTGCATGTTCTCCCTGTGCTTGGTGGGTTTCCTCTGGGTACTCCAGTTTCCTCCCACAGTCCAAAGACATGCAGATTAGACTAACTGGAGTTCCTAAATTGCCCATAGTGTGTGTGAGTGTGCACCCTAGGGTGTACTAGAGTGTACCCTAGCCTATCTATCTATCTATCTATCTATCTATCTATCTATCTATCTATCTATCTATCTATCTATCTTTAGACCCTATGTAGTATCTATTTGTAACCTTCTGCACCAATTTTTAAAGAGCTCTTGCTAATTGCATTTCTAGAAGCAAGTCTCAAATAAGTTCTCTCTCTCTGAAGACTATGGTTCATGCCTGACATCTATTTCGATCGCTTCCCCCAGTCATCTTTGTAGAGGAAGTGAAAATTTGCATGGTGAGATTAGTAAGAAATGATCGCTTGATTAAAAAGTAATACCAATCGGTTAATCAGTAAAGTGATTGCAAACTGTGAGTGTAAAGTCACTACAGTTGGGCTCCAAGTGAAAGGATACAAAGATGTAGTCGTCCAAGTATCTCTTCTTCAGGTTCTCCACGATGGCGTCCTCTGTGATCTTGGAGAGGAGCACCATGTCGTCCACACCGCTCTGTTTGACATTCTGACTCTGCCAGTGATATTTGCTGGCCTGAAGGAGAAAATCACAATTACACTGATTTCTAAGCTGGATACTTAATGACAAAGTGAGAAGGTACAGTGCTTTGCATAACTATTCACCCCCCCTCGTTATATATGTAGGACAAAAGCACTAAGAAAAAAGTGAAATTCAGTGTTTTAGTGACATTTTAAATAATGGCAACCAAGATAGTAAAAATAATTTTTCTTTTATGCAATTAGATTGCTATAAAATGATCATTATTTAGTGTGAAGTCCTTTATTCTATGAAACCTGCTGGCTCCGGCTGAGCATAGAGTCAAAAAGACATGTGCAGTCCATTGTCCAACATTTTGCAATTGGGTTTAGGTCTGAGGGTCGGCGAGGTCATGGCTCCAGAACCTGAATACCGTTGTCACATAGCCAGCTAGTTTTTCAATTCTTTAGCCAGATAGGATTGAGGAAATTTGTGACATCACTTTTTTTTGTGACTTACATTTCATTATAAGAAACATGAAAATGATTGATGCCCCTTTCCTGTAAAACCCAAAATTAGTTCAGGTGCGTCATCGTAAAATCACATAATTTGTCACCGTAAATCACATAATTTATTTAATAGAGTCAAGCTCTTAGCAATGAAAGTCTCACATGACCTCAATATAAATTTATCTGTTTTTGACTTTTTAGAGAACATAGTTTAAAAAACAGGGTCAAGAAGACGCAAGAATCTGGACTGGATAAACTGGAAAGGTTTTTTTTTTTAATCCCAATTGATTGACAAAACTTATTCCATTGCCTCAACTGATCCAAGTTTAGTTCTTCTGGGTGGCCATTTATCCGTCTTAAATGCAGTACAATCTCTTTTAATCAGGAGGAAAGTTATTAAGGAAATATTGTTTCATATAATGTGACCTTCACTGCAAAAAATTAACAAGTGAAAGTATCTCGAATCTAATCAAGTTTATCGAATAATTAACTTGAAGAACACAAGATTATTAACCCTATTTCTAGGCAAGTTTTACTGTTTTTTTAAACTTAACTTTCTTGTTCTATTGGCAGATAATTTTCTTGTTTTTCAGCATTTATTTAGTTAAAGAAGTAAAATTATTTGCCAATAGAAATTCAAGAAATTCATGTTGCTGCAGTGTTTTTGAACAAAACAACTTATCCTGTGAAAATTCCATATGGAAATCCTAAAAACAACTGGTCCTGGAGCTATACTTCTCATGAAGGTTTAAGGTAGGATCTGTTGATGGAAAAACTGTTTCAGACATTTGACCTTGATATCACCTTAAGCCTGTTTGGGGCAGTTCCAAAATCTTCATTTCATCTCCTTTATGATGATAATTCCAAACACATCCTATAAAAAGTCTACTATTTGTTCTGCTTCTAATAATCTTAGAGGCGTGCATTAAAGAATGACCAGAAACAAAAAAAACACCTTCTCCAGCTGATTTTACAAACAACATTAAGTGACCCCTGCATTTATAGATTCAATGTTTAAGAGCTGCTGTTCTCTCGGATCTCTCTCAAAATGTGTGTGTTAATGCTTCAGCTGAAATACCCTTCAGATAATGCACCTTTTCCTACCTTAAACTCTCTTTGTTTCACTTTTCTTCTGAACACTCAATGTCACTGTCTATGAAAATGAGCTACTGCTGAGCCACGCCCATTCAGAGAACAGGAGAGCTGAGCAGCAAGGTGGGGGAGGGTATCTTCTTATATGAGGTCACATTAGGGAGTAAATCTAACTGGCTAAGAGCTGAGACCCTAGCTAACACGAAAAAAGAACAAAAAGTCGGGAGAAAATTTTTTCCCCGCTTTTTTTTTTGTGTATACAGGTAAACTGGAGACCCATCTGAATGTCTAAACATGCCAAAAAAACGATCATTTTGCATTATAGGTCATATTTACATAACTGTACATAAAATTAAAAACCTTAACAAAATAAAAACAAAAAATAAATGTCATAGCTCTGTATTTGGTAAAGGGTTCAAATAGCTATTACAGATAATGCTTTTCCTACATACAGTATTAACACAAAGCCAGTTGCTCCAGTTGATACTGTATGAAGACAGAGAAGGAGCAGCTGTGTTGCTTAAGCGGAGGAGGACGTTACAAAACTCTTTGTGATTGAGGACACTGAGACAGGCGTCTGAAGAAATGTGCAACATGGACTAAGAGCTTCTGTTTCTGATTCCTCTTTTTAGAAGCCGCTGGACTTCCAACCACATGTTAGACAAAATACTGAACTGAGACGACATTATGCCTCCAAGTGTCACGGAAACAAACAAAATGGTCGAGGTAAAAAGCACTTCAGTAGCATTTTATACGATCCGCACGATACTTGGGTATAATCGAAAATGAACTACATTTTATTAAGCAAATGTTCATCTGCCAATCACATTTATATATATATATATATAAAATACTGACAAATCTGTATGTCAAATTGGTTAATAACCAGTCAATAATTTAGTAGGTCTATACTGTAAATATATAATTTATTGGTGAAGATGCTCTTACAATATCTTTGCAATATTTTACATTTTTGAAAAGAGAGGTTCATTTAAACGATACCTCTGCCCCTAAACTTAACTGTAACTTTGATGAAAAAAGATGACCATGATGAAAAGAATTTCCCTTTTTTCTTATTTCGTCTTTCACAGGTATTACTTAAACCCGACACCCAAGCGTCACACCATGAACCATTTTTTATGGTCTAAAGCCGGGATTCAAGGTACTAACATGCTTCCTTGGTGATCGCATCTGAGACCTGATAACATTACGCTTCATGTTACGAACCAGTCTCCAGTGAGAACTTGTGATTTGATGACATGCACTGTTTCCGCTGGAGAAAGTCTGTCACACACACACACACACACACCACCTCTGTCTCCGTTGAAGTTATTTCAGGCGGAAATGTCCTGCAAATCCTGTCTCTCACGAACCTGAATGAACTGTTTTAGACATTCTAATTTTGTGGTCTGAGAAAAAAAAAAAATCATTGAAACTAAATTAGATATCAGATAACATAGCAGCTGCCCTGCTTCTGTTTTATCTTAGTCATTATTACTTTGCCTTAGCAGCAGAGAACTTTACAAGTTCAGCAAGATTTTCATCAATCTTACATTAAACAATAGATGCAATGTGACCTCTGAATGTGGTTTAAATGATCAGAACACAGTGTACTTTGACTGGCAGCACAGAGAGTGTAAACCCCTCCTACCGAAAGCACACCCAACGCTCACCGAATGCTCTGTTGTCTCAGTGCCATGTGTGTCTGTGGCATCATCAGAATCTAAACATACATTTTTTTTTGTTGTTGCATTATTTGGTTACCAAAATCACGTTTTATTGCACATGCCCTTTTCATATTAGGTGCAATTTCAAACTTGTGCAAAAACATTCTCAAATGTAATGAGCATCTGTACCCATATGTTGTCTCTTTATGTTTGTTGTAGCAGTTTTTTGGATGCTGTATAAGCAAATGGAGTTCACTTATCATATTAATGGTTTGACAGCAAAAAGGGATAAACTCCATTTTTAGACTTTCTTTCATTTTGGAAAATTATTGTCTATAACAATTTGTTTTTTTTACATTTTCCTTGATTAATTCTGCTGCATTTGTGAGCGTGATGCACTTCAATATGCCAGTTATATTTATGAAAGAAAACTGAGCAGGGATATAATGCTACAGTGCTTAGGAGATCCACAGTCGCGTTACATTAGAAACATGAAATATGCATGTGGTGTTTGGTATTCATGGTTATGTCTGATACATCCTCTTTCTCCAATCCGGATTTCTGATTTCTGTTATAACTCATGGGACCACGGACGTACAGTATATGCAGTCAATTGATGCCAAATCAGACCTTAAATGCCACATCTGATATGGTTAAAAACTGAAGTGAAACTAGTAGAGGAAAAGTAGAGGAAAGTGGCTGATGATGACGTACACTAACGTTTTCATATTCGTTTTTAATATTTTTCATAATCTTCAACAAACTTTGTAATTAAAAAAGTTTTGTCTGTAACAAAACTCAACACTTTTTTTCTATATTTGGTCCAAGTTGCTGCCAGTGACTCACTACTAAACACCATCAAAGCATGAGTTTGTTACTGTATATTTAAGAATAAATTAATTAATTAAATAAAAACTCAGCCAACACTATTATTGGAACTAAACTGCGTATTTACATACGTAATGTGGAAAAAAAAAACACAACTGATTTTATCTGCTTATTTATCTATTGGGACAAAACTGTGTGAGGTGGAGTTAGAGCATTTTGCTAAATGATTTTATAAAAATTGTACGAATAAAACTGTTGCGATGACGAATTTAGGCATTAACACTCTTCTAACTTCTTGTTTCTTTTAAAAAATATATGGAGATATCTCGTTTTGCAGTCAAACTCTCTAATGTTGATATATACTCTAAACTAAATACTGTACATCTGAGAATCACCCTGAATACAATAGTGCACAAGAATTATTATAGAGCATAGTGACATGCATTAGTTTGAGGCCTGTAATATCTGCTGCAGAAATACAACAGAAACAAGGCATTGAGGCCTCTCTATAAATACACTTAGCCCTGCTGACTGTGGTAATGAGCACAGGAAACAGAGCAGACTGTTCACAGTCTCAATAAGAACCTGTTCGTGTAATGACATTATGTTCGTATAATGTATTATGATATATCCAACAATGGCACTGATTTGTTGTAATTATTATTAAATTGAGGGACAAAAAAGTTTAAGAAAGACTAAAACAACTTAGAAAAAATTCGAACTTTGTGGTGTTTTTTCTTTCTTTCTCAAAACAGAAACGTGGTGTTAGTTAACGTATTTCATCAACTGCCTCAAAGGGGATGTTCAAAGAGGATTCGAGAGTTGGGTTTAATGATGGCACAAATGTGTGACTTTTGATGATGACTATATTGATTAGTACCTTTGCATAGAGGAAGAGTTACTCTACCAACCTGTGCAATTTGATCAACCTATGTCAATTAATAAAACGGTTGTGCTCATTTTGGATTACTTTCTCCACAACCATCGCATGATTTATTATATTTGTCATTTATAAACATATTCCTCCCATCAAAATTAATGATTAGTCAACAAATATTTGAAAGAAAAATAAAAGGAGTAAACTGACTGAGAGTGGACAGAAGGTGCACCAGCCGCATTGGAACCATAGCCAGAAAGAACCCATAAAGATGGGTCACATGAAGAACTAAACTAGTTGGTTTTGATTAGACCAAGGTGGGTATATTTGTTTATACAGTTTCAATGTGCTGTGGCTCAAACCTAATGCAGGCCATAAGTGAAAAGATGTGAAACATGTGAAACATGAGTGAAACATGGTGGTGGCAGCATCATCCTCAGAAGATTTGCTTCATTCTCATAACCTTAGCACATCTTATCAAAATTTAACACATAATGGATGGAGTAAAATACAGAAGGTAAAAGAACAAGAGGTAAAAGGTAGAAGTAAGGTAAAATTAAGTAAAAAAAAAAAAAGGTAAGGTAAAAATACAAGAGAACCTGCTTCAGTCTGTTTTTTAAAAGTTTCTGGTGCACACCAGATAATTGCAGATTTTTCCCCTTACCCATTTTTACTCCAGATAAATCTAAAAATAAAAAAAAGATTTAAATAGTTTTTTCAAGGTCCAGTATATGCTCCAGACAGAAGTATGAAATACTTGTAATAATTGTTAAAGATATTATATTATATTATATTATATTATATTATATTATATTATATTATATTATATTATATTATATTATATTATACATTTATTATTTTAAAAAATTATACCTTCATAATATGAATAAATAGAAAAAAAAGAAAATTTGTTTAACATATATTGCACATGAATTAATAAGTACTATAATAAATATTTCGGATTTTTACATTTTATGTATTTAATACATTTTTTCATTACAATCCCATAAATTTTTGAATCTTTATTCTATATTGTTTCTTTATTTTATATTTATTACTGATGCCTGAATAAACCCATTGTTTAAGGATCATCCAAGTGTGTTTAAAGACACTGAGTAATTCTTATAAGTCATCTCTGTACCGCATCTTACTGAGGCAAAGCCTCAAGGCTTTTTCATATGGTTTCATAGCATGGAAATCTACTCTTTCTGAACCACATCAGGCTCTTTGCGGGTTATATTCCTGTAACGTGATATAACAGAGGTAAGGTGTTCCCACAACACAGCTGAAACACATCTCATTCACATACTTAAGGCAGAACAGTCCATAACACTGGAACTGAACATTTACTGATAGTAAACTTATTGCATGAAGGTTTAAAAAAAAAAAAGGGTTCATCTTCTATGTATGTACATTTTGTGTGCACACAGAAAATAGCCTGTGTATGTGAGAAACTTGGCCTATTTCGAAGACCGCATCGCCAAACTGGCGTCTAAACAGGAAGATAGAGAAAATATGACCTCATATGTGCGAACAGGGGAAATAAAAAAAAAAAAACATGCAGCATGTCAGGGTTTTAATTTACACACTCAAATGTGTTTTATATTTGAGTGTGTATATAATTTTATATTAATAAACGTGTTCTTATATGTTATTATCTTATAAGTTTTCTGTGTTCATTAAATGCAGAAGGAGTCTCCAGTGTCAGGGCTTTGTAACAGTCAGGGGTAAAGTCGTAACCTAAAGTTTTCTAACAAACTTAAGGCCTTTTATTTATTACTTAGTGCACAATATGAATTTGACCTGCTTTACCATGACTTCCTTTGCCCATAATGTTACCCTAGCTGGTAGGGAAACTTTCATGGAACATATCTCCCATGCTCACAAGATCACAAAAACCACATCTCTACGAACCACCTGCATCCAACACACAATCAAATTTAAATTGAATGAATCAAACATGACCAGCATAGAAAACCAATGAAACAACGTGATCAGAAAGGGTGTAATTAGGTTGGCAAATCTTCTCATCTCATCAACCCCCACTCATTCTTTTTCCACTGTAAAGTACACTGGTACCTTGTGTATATTAGTCTCACAGTCCTGCTGTCACCCAAACAGGAAGTGTATAACCATGGTGACAACAGGTCCATGGCGATTAGGACCGCAAGGACATGGTTTGAAATGTTTACTTCAACTTATTATTCACCGTCTAGCCATAAAAGGTCATACACATACAAGATTTTGTTGGACCACATTTAGCTTTGATTAATGTGTGTGGGTGTTTGATTCATGTGTGAAAAAAAAAAAATTTCATGCTCCCAAAACCGCTCTTACGCTACAGTCCTGGAATATGTCCCATGAGAGAAAAAAAAACTTCAAGAATGTGATAACCTTGCCATTTGGTACATTTTGGTTATCAGCTGACTTTATTTTATTGCCACATAATATTACTGAGCCTAGACCTGAGTAACTGAAGCAACTCCAGATCATAACACTGCCTCCAGAGGCTTGTACAGTCGGCACTATGCATGATGTGGGCATCGCGTCATGTGCTTCCCGTCTTACCCTGACGCGCCAATCGCTCTGGAATAGGGTCAGTCGGGACTCATGACCTTTATCCATCGCTCCAAATTCCAATCTTTGACAAACTGAAGCTGTTATTTCCGATAAGCATCACTAACAAGTTGTTTTCTTATGGGCACACAGTCCTTTAGTCCAAATCCTTGTCGCATTGTGTGCAAATTGTTTTTCCTTTATTCCATAAAGTTGACGGTTTAGCGCTATACTTTCAGGGTTTAATAATGTGTTACACAGTACTTACCTCAATTTCAGATATATTAATGTTTTCTTTGCATGATGCAGGCCAATAATAATAAAAGTGCTTTTTTTGGGGGGAGGGGGGGTGTTGGGGGGGGGATGGGCGGCGTGGGCTTATAAAGGCCAAGAGCAGTGCTGATGTTTGTGAAAAACTGGAATTAGTTTGACAAAAATCTCTTACACACATACATTAGATACACCTGCACACATGTACACACACAATGCAAAGGTACAGTAAATAGAGACCGGAACATTCTACATCTCCCTTATTAGCAAACTAGCAATTCACAATATTATATTTAAACCAGTGTGCGAAAGGGTTTATACACAATGTAAAGTCAAAGGGACTGTGAGCATGAGAGGGCAAAGCTGGCAGAACATTAACATTTTATTTAGATGCCCTGGCAAAATGCCAAGAAAACTTTTAATGATTTACTAGCTAGCATGAATACACAGTAGCACAGCTAGCTAGCTAACATCTACCTGTGTATCTCTCAGTAAACAAAACAAACAAAAAAAAAGGTCAAATCAAAATGATGGTGAAAAGAACCATCAACATTTGCATCAGATGTCTTGGTAAAGTGCTAAGCTAAAGCTCTGAACTGCTACAATTGATTTTTTTTTTAAAAAGCATTAACAATCCAGCACATACTGTACACAGCTAGCTAGGAAACAGTTCTCATTGTTGTGTTAGCAAATTGCCAGGTAAAGAAATTATAAAGACATGATTTTGACAGCAGAACTATATTTTTCTTAGATTTCTTGGTAAAATACTAAGAAAAAGCTCAAGAAAAAGTGATCAAATTAATAAAAGAATTCACTAACTAGCATTGTTGTGTATATCACTAGCTATGGAACATCACTCTGTGTTATGTTGCCATGTAAACAGCTAAAATGATCATTTATTAGCTAATACATATAGCTGTTACAGTAAGTGTGTAATAAAAACCAAGTGAAGGCATTGTGTCAATGTTTATAATACTGGAATGAAAATATAAGGGTAAACAGAGATCTTTCAGCTATACGTCCCCTCGTAAACGATCCAAAATATTTTTTATGCTAAAGTGTAAGCTGAAGGCCGGTTTTGATGGTTGTTGTCTGCTACCCCCTTGCAAAACTCCATAAACAGACACAATGTGTGTGAGGAAGTGCTGAGGCCCCTGTAACACACATCTCAACTTCCCTCTGCCGCATGCGAACAGGGTGCTGTTGCGTAAATCCCTCTCGATACACACATCCTCTTTAGACAACGCCTCATCTCTATCTCAAAATTTCTGTGGCTGGGCCAAGCCCAAACACACCTATAACGAAAGCAGGCAAAAGGATGATGTGTGCGTGTGTGCGTGTGTGCGTGTGTGCGTGTGTGTGTGTGTGTGTGTGTGCTAGTTTTCCCCATTACCTTTAAATTTATGATGAATTTGCAGTACATACTGTATTGAGTGATGTGTTAATACACGAAAACCAAGCTAGCTGTTGCACACAGGCAGCTATGGGACTGTAGAAATAACAGTAATAGAGCATGAAATATGAATCATTAGTCTATCTGCTGTGGAGAGTCCCTGTGTTTCAAACAAGAACACTTCCTGTTTGAAACAAGAAACAGGACAGTAATATTGATCTCTTCCATTTAAGGAGATGACAACCACACTCTTCGTCATCTCACCCTTAATACTTCTGTCTTCTAATGATTGCATCCTGGTGCTATTTGAGAGTTACATTTTAAACATTGCCGCATTTTGTACGTTCCTTGATAATGATTGAATGAATGAATGAATGAATGAATGAATGAAAGGATGGAGCACTGTGTCTAACCTGTGACATCAACCTGACATCACTATTGCTTTAGGAGCAGTGCCGTGTCAGATCGCAGCTGATATCAGAATGGGAAGTGGCATACATAGAAATGTTCATCTCATTAATCAGAGCATCATTTATTAATTAATATCTCGGCTTAAACCTTCACATTGTTCGGCTAACAAAATAACCCAAAGCTATATTTACCATTGTGCAAGTCCTCTTCTTCCTCTGCACCTGCACACACCTTTATCTCTATGTATCCGTAGCCGGATCCTTGTGTGTGTGTGTGTGTGTGTGTGTGTGTGTGTGTGTGTGTGTGTGTGTGTGCGCGTGTGTGCAGTCAGGCCTGTGAACAAATCCACCAGCGTGCCCTGTCAGCACCACTCCATCACTATCAGACTCTTTACCCTTTAAACAAACTCTGGCTGCTTCGGTGGAGCACTTCAAACTCCGCCAAGCGATCAACGCAGCAACACTTCCTCATCCTCCCACAGGTCATACATCAGAGCAGAACTCAGCCAAATAGCTGCGCTTCCCTCTTGCCCCCCCCAGCACGCACACAGAAGTGTGAGAAATCATCTTGATGTTTACAGATGCGTGAGAATAACAGTGACATACAAGCTACAGTGCTGAACACACCCTTGCTGATTTAAATATCAAAAACTTCACAGCAAAGAAAACTGACAGTCAGACGTGCTTAATGTTGCTGTAAGTCTTAAAGCTGTGGTTTAAATTTTAGATTTAGCATTTCTTCAAACAATGCCACCCCCTTGTCACCTCTGACCAAAACTGTGAAATGCCTTATAAAGAAAAGAGGCAGAGCCGAGCAGCTATGTATCGACAAAGGGGCAGAGTATATTTCTTGGCCCGTAAAGTTACAGTATATTGTTTCGCCCCCCAAAATGCATCACACTGTTCAAGAAAAATACACAATACATAGAGGAATTGAAAGTAAAGAAGTGTGTTTATAGATCTCTCCATCCATTTTCCATACCGCTTATCCTGTACAGGGAAATTAGTGGATTAGGATGCCAACCCATCACACTCACACACCCCAATCAAATCCACCAAGCAGTCCTGTGGAAATTAATATATTTGCCATATACAGTACAGACCAAAAGTTTGGACACCCCTTCTCATTCAGCGAGTTTTCTTTATTGTGTTCTTTATTGTGTTCTTTAGCCCAAACAAGTCTCTTCTGCTTGTTGCCTGTCCTTGTGTGTCTGCTGCTAGAACTCTTTGTGGCATTGACCTGCTCTCTGATCTGAACTGCTGTTAACCTGCGATTTCTGAGGCTGGTGACTCGGATGAATTTATCCTCCCCGCGGCAGAGGCGACTCTTGGTTTTCCTTTTCATGCTTCTCGCATGTGAGCCAGTTTCTTAGTAGCGCTTGATGGTTTTTGTGACTGCACTTGGGGACACTTTCAAAGTTTTCCCAGTTGTTTCGGACTGACTGACCTTCATTTCTTAAAGTAATGATGGCCACTCGTTTTTCTTTACTTAGCTGCTTTTTTCTTGCCATAATGCAAATTCAAACTCTTTGAATGGGAAGGTGTGTCCAAACTTTTGGTCTGTACTGTATATTACATTTTGTTTGTTTATCACAATCATTTACTGCAAGTGTGACAAATATATAAACAGGAGCAAATAAAGGGGCAAATACTTTTTCACAGCACTGTATGCAATCTCTACCTACACAGACTGGAGGTGTGAAATGACGGCGCTATTCCACCTCCATGATGACAGGCCTTGCTCTATCACTTTGGGTCCGATACCACACACACACACACACACACACACACACACACACACACACACACACACACACACACAGAGTCAGTTACGCCTCCAACAGAGAAACACACACAGAACGAGCTTTCACAACCTTGAAAATTTCAGAAGGCTAGAATAGAGAAGGAAGAAGGCAACAGCGCATAAACAACTCAGATCGGATTGGTGTGAATGTGTGAAACCGTAGGAGTCAAGGACGATCGCTAGCGAAACACTCAGTGGCAGTTTAAAACCACCATGACTCCACCCAACGCCCTCGGTCTCACACCACACTGAAAGTAAAGTGGGAGTGAAACATAGCAACTATGAACAGGCATGAATTCGAGATTTAAATGCCATATTTGGGTGTGCAAAGCCATATTGTAATGAACTTTTTTTGCTGCTTTCTTTGACGTGTTCTCTTGTTGTGAATCAACTTGTTCAGCAATAAAAAGGAAAATGCAGGCAGGTAGATTATAATTTATGTTGAGCATCTAACAAATATACTGGATATCAGAAGCTGTGAAGTACTACTTGACTACACAGAATTCAACATTACTGGGTGATTTGTATGTGATTCATTTAAAGAGTCATGTAAAATGAATGATTCATTTATGAATCATGATGCTTATGCAGGCTGTAGACACAAGAAAATGTACAGTGTATAGTACAAATCGAGCAAATGTGCATAATTAGTAATAATCTTTTATTCTCTCACAAACTGTATATTAATTACCAGCCAGCGGGAACAGAAATGTTTGCAGAAAAGCTGAATTCTAATTGTGTTTTTTCTCAAATTGTATTTTTTAATATGATGAGTATTTCAATTTTGTGGGGTTAGCAACCATTAGCATATCACTTCCCTTTATAATGTGTCTCAGACTGAATTTCCTTTTCTGGCAAAGCTCACTTTGAGCTAACATCCGTTCTCACTTTCGGCCATTTATCAGCTAAGTGATTTAGTGGCCATTTCAGTTCTTAGAATTAAAGATGCAGTCTCTGGTAAAAAAAAAAAAAAAAAAAAAAGTTTCGCCTTTTTTTTTTTTTTCAGATTTGCTTCAATAATTTCCTTAAAAAAAAAAAAAAAACTACCTTTCTTTAAGGCATAGATTCAACAAGGTGCTGGAAACATTGCTTAGAGAATTTGGTCCAGCTCTTTCCCAGCTTTGGGACTTTGAAATGTTTTAAGTGTTAACACCAAAGTACACCATGAACTTCATGTCAAACAATACCAAACAGGCTAATGTGAAAAAAGCTAACATACTATATTCTTATCTATAATAGATTTAAATAAATAACATATATCATATCTATGATATTATAAATTAAAAAATACAAATAATAATAACAACATTTATAAAGCAACGTTGCTTAGCTCTTCTAATGCTAACATTAACTAACTCGTTCCAGTGCTTAGTGTATTAAAGCAAAAACAAATGCTCTAAGTTTTCTATTTTATCCCAAATGTAGTCAATGCCAAACTGGTGATTATATGTTTACTTGCTACCAACATAAGCCTTAGAGCTCCAGTGCAAAAGCAATGAAGCAAACTCTGTCCAGATTGATCAAGTGTCACTACGGAAAAAATGACATACGTAACGTGATTTCTGGCCAGACTGTCACCTCCTGAAAAACTTTTTAAAGCTGAAATGTTTGCAGTCCTGAGCATCTGCCTCGCATAAAGTAAGTTTTTAATAAAAGCACCATATCACAACAAATACTTTTCCACTTTTCTGAGATCAAATACGGCAGAATTAACAACATGTCTGCATTAGCCATTTTGATTAAGTCACGACGGTCATACGGTTCCTCTATACTTACAAAAATTAATTAACTATGGAGACATTTTCCACACTTAATGTGATGAGTTCATTCACTAATAATCATATTAATATTGGTTGATGTTGTTGCTAACAACTACATAAACTTTTTATAGCAACTAAGATAAAACTAACATACCTTCTGACATAAGCAATCTTTAATTTTAATGTTGACATACCAACAACGGAAAGCCCTAATGGCAATAAACATAAACCTTCATAAACATCTGTAAACACATGAAAGAATTAACTTTAGTCAAGTTACAAGGATGATTCTTATGTCAACTAATGCACTTCTGGTATGTCAGAGCCACATAACCGCTAAAATGTGTCACAAGTGACCATGTGAGCTTAATACGCCTACATTTTGGCATTTAGCGTTAGCAAACATGGCATAAAAAGCATTACCTGGTTTTAAAAAAGTTATGAATATTTTAATTTTCTGCTTCTAAGAGTCCAAGGAAGTCCTCGTCATGTCAACACGACAGATTACATATGTATATGTTATCAGGCACTTAAGTAAACTGGGTTCATTATTTGATCACTTGATTGTCTGATATATTTTATAAACACATATGACCATGTCATGACCTAAAAATGAGAGATAAATATGGTATAATCTCAGGGTTGATAAAGACTTCTGACTATTTCGTGACACCCTAAATGAACTCATATGTATTTCCTTAAGCCTTTAACTTAACTGGCGTCACATACCTGTATGCTACTTTTATAGTGTAGTTCTCTAAAGGCTCTTAATAATGTTGTGACAGACGATTACAGATTGTGCACATTTTCCCAGGTCCATAATTAAATGCAGATATTTTTTATTATGACACCATAAAGAACAGGACCTTAGGTTTTCTTGTTGTTATAGTTACATGAAGAGTTATAACCATGTCATGCCACTATAACTACAGATTCTGCATGTTCTCCCTGTGTTGAGAATTAAAAGTCTTAGGAACACGTATGACAATCTTATGACACCATAATTAACATTAGGTCTATCTTGGTTTTCCGTTTGACATCATCGATGTTATGAAGCTCCGACATACCAGAAATGCTATGCTCATGCTATCACATGAGCAATAATGCTGTCATGACACTCTAACAAGTAAAACAGCCTGAGAAGTGACATAACACAATCTTTAAGTCAACGCAGCTCTTATGTCACTTCGAAATCTGATGCCAAAAAAAATTACACCTAACAACCTAATTTACAATAAGGCTTATTGTACAGTATGAAGGGGTACATTGTGTCATAAAGGGCTTATGGAGGTCTTGCGTAGCGCTGTAAACACTACCTTTTAATTGAAATGCTGGATGTGTGAAAATACAACTAAATGTTATATGGTGAACGATATGGAGTATATGGTGACGATGACTCACAGCCTTCTGCTATATTGGTCTAGCAATATGAATAGATTTGTTGAGATCATAGTTAGATTAATGCTCCTGTAATCATCTCTGAGCAAATGGCAAGATCAGGGCAATCATAATACAGTCAGGTTGTACTGTATACAGAATATATAAAGCTTATTATACTGAATGGTTGATTCCGTATAATACCAGTGATTGGTCGTATTTCGTCAACTTTTATTTTTATCCTTTAATTTTTTTAATATCTTGTTTATTTTTGTTGTGTTCTCTTTAAAGTGAGATATAATTCATTCAATATGTGACATCCAAGCATTCCTGATTAATAGAGGGAAGCTAAGATTCTGGAGATTTACAGAAAATGTTGACTTGAACAATACATCATGTTGTAGCCATGAAAATAATCATTTTTGAACTCTCCTTTATCATTACACTCTAACAGAAGAATATAAATATCTGAAAATAATATTATAATCATTAACATACAGTATGTCTTTAAGCTCCACCCACCTCCCCTGTTCCGGCACCAGTGATCTGTTTAATTGACTTCTTAGCAACACTAGGTCTCACGTCATCAGCTCAAAACAGTTAAGCAGGCATCGTTCCTTCAGTGAGCGAATACATTTGAGAAAGGAATATGGTGCAAATGTTGTAGGATTATTAGCTGAACTGTACATTTGCCACTTGTGTGATGTCATCTGATCTCAGCACAGACGACTAAAGCTCCTAATAAAAACAAATAAACAAATTTTTCCAATACAAAACACAGCCTAAAGAATAAACCAAGATAATGCAAACAGTGAAGAGTGTTGTCATTTATATATTTCTTATATATTTATTCATTCATTCATTACTTATAATTTTTTTTAAACTTTCCTTACATTACAGCTTTAACACACTGATAGTTCGGTCAGTGCTCTATCTTAGGAGAAGCAGAAAAGAGGAAATGACAAAAAAGTAACCTGAATGTATTTCATTTAGAGTTTCAGGGACTGAGAACTGGTTCTATGCTTGGACAAAAACCAGTTTGTTTTCAGTTCTGTGCTGATAAGGAGCTTTTATGCTGGATAAATAGAAACATCCTTTTTTTTTTTTTACATTTTAATAAACGGCAAATGCTGCTTGAAATAAGGTTATTGGTTATACCATAGAGCTTGATGACGCTTGCGTGAAATCAAGAGCTGTAATTAAATAAAGAGTAACATTTAAGTAGAAAAGTAAGTATAATTTGCACTTGTATTCTGTTAATGTGAAATTTGATGCAGTATTTCTGCATCTCCAAATCCTTGGTAACTCTGAACAGAAAAAAAGACGTTCATAACGGATTCAAACTTATATACTGTCATTTAAAGTATATAAAGTTCAACTATATAAATATCATACCATGGTGATATTGCAATCTAAACAGTAGTCCAATTCCGTGTTTAGGTACAGTAGGATTATCCTTCATATTTGATGTGAACTATGCCTGAGTACAACATACTATCTTTGTGGGCATCTTTTGACATAGATTCTAGCACAATACGCTGATCTGTACCCAGGCACAGAACAAAGTTTTTACATTACGCAAATGTACTATACCTCGGGGTTGGTCTGACCCTTAGTGTGAAAGCAACCGAAATGTGATGAACTGAATTTTGGATTTTGTTGTTCCACTGAAAGTTAGACATTAAAGAGGCCAAATTTAAAAAAATCAAATTAAAACACTAACTGTAATGTTTCAGATATTATATATGTATATATTTTGCCCGTTCCTGCGTTTTCGTTATGTGTTTCATCCAGGTCAGGCTTTTATAAATCACAAAAGATGTGAGCTGATAAGCAGTGAAAAGGTGATCTGTGCCGTCCTATACTCTGTTTTGGCTGTAATTGAGTAGAACCTGCCTGAAATATGGATGAAATATGAACTAGCACCATGTTCAGAACAACTAATAAAAGAAAAATGTCTCTCTCTGACCATCTAACATTCACAGGAACTGCATCTGAGCCGGTTTGGGAACGTGGCGGACAGCAGCACAGTCTCTCTATTGCCTTCATTCCAATACTTGATTTCTCTCTCTGTCTTTGCCATGCGACTGAGATTCCGAAAATAGGACAAAAGAGATTCTCTTAGAGGGAACAGATGTATAGAGAGATAAAGAGAGATAGCAATAAATAGAGAGAGAGAGAGAGAGAGAGAGAGAGAGAGGAGGTCACTGTCGTTGGCAGGTCTTGCAGCACATCTGTCTGAAATATGGACGGTTGCAGAACTTGAACTTGAGCACCAGGGGGCAGTATGCCACTCTGTTCATATCGTCACATTCTACAGGGGGAAAATGAAAAAAGGGTACTCTGTAAGACATACTGTATATGGAGATTTTTTGGGGTGTATTTATACTTAAACTTTAGCAGGCAAACAGAGACATTCAGAGTAACAAAAAGACGAAGAGGAAGGTCGACTAACAGGCAGACAGAGAACCCGGAGTTGTGTCCATGTAGATAGATGGATGGATGGATGAAATGAATAAATGGATGGATGGATGAATAGATACTAAACAAATATCTACTTAGCAAAGTGTATGCAGTGTAGTAACAAGTACTTCTGTATTATATATATATATATATATATATATATATATATATATATATATAGTAGTCTCCCACTTACAAACATTTGAGTTATGAATTTCCACAAATACGAAAGGACCCCAGATCTACAAATATCCCCAGTTTTATTATATTAAATATTTTCATAAAATATCGGGGATGTTGTATATATGGACGTGTGGGGGTGCCGTAGAAATGAGTTGGCCTGACCGGTTTCTATGAATTAGTCCGCGAGCACGATGATAGAAATTCCTCAAACAAACAAAGTTCACAGTGGAAAACAGCTCTGAGACCAAATGCCGTTTGTTCAAGCGCATAGTAAACAACATGTGTGTTGTCCTTCCATCCTGGGATGAATTTAGGCATGTTTATAGACTTACAGGCGTCATGGTTTTTGGCCACATGATGATGAAAATGACAGATGCAGCGCTCAGATTTAGTCAGGTGAATTGGTAAGCTTTACATTGTATATTCATGTGAAAAGTGCATAATACTCAATTTGTCGGATTTAAGAACAAATCCGACTTACGGACATTCTCCAGGACTGGAACTCATTCATAAGTCGGACTTACTGTGTATATATGCAGTAAATATTATTTAATATGGTGATGCAGTGAGTATATGCAGTAATTACTGAACAGATAATGCTATAAAGTGGAGAAGGTGATATACAGTAAACAGGAATAGCTGAAGTTAAAGAAATTAATTCCCTGCATAAAAATAATTCTGGGATTGAATAAAAGGCTTAGTTTGCTTTTGTGGTCTTCTGTGAGATCATTATCGCAAAAAACAAACAAACAAAAAAAAAAAACACTGATGGAATAAACCTTTATGTCAGATTACTGGAGTCCAGTGCTCTAGACAGCTAAGAGTCAAACAAATAAACCCTTTCCTTTCTTACATAGATAATTAAGATAAATGTTGACCTAAAGTACAGTATATGTATAAACACAGACACTTTAGGAATCCTGATCATCTTTTCATAACCTGAGAACACACACACACACAAATGGAGGTTTATTCATGGTTACACTGAGGAATAATGTGGTGAGTGGTGTTCTCTACAGCAGGCCTGCTCTGGAATAAGCATTCAGCAGAGATTTGAGATTCCTGCTGAATTCCTGGGCAACGTCTCCACAGCTGAGCACCGAACTCGTCTAAGGTCAATCAGCCCCGACCAGCTCTAGACCGAAGGCCTACAAATAACTCCATCGCCAAAAAACATTTTTGTTTTTGCATGCATGTGGGTTTTCCAGGGGGGAGAAGACAAACGGAATGGGAGAGATAGTAATAAAAGTATTAGCGGGTTAAGAAGCCATGTCGTAACTAAAAAACCTAGCAGGACTAAGGAAGAAGAATAGGAAGGACAAAAAGAGACAGAAACAGAATACAAAATGACTTGTGCCTAACCTCCCTGGGCTCTGAGGTCCAGGGTTTGGCTTTCTGATTCAACCTAGTGCTGAAAATAAAAAACCTCAGTCCAGATGTAAGCCACCAGCCCCACTTAGCTCACCTTCCACTCCACCACTAACAAACACCAAACTGTGCACTCCTCCCTCTTATATATGGGTTCCTGATGCTTTTGTTAACAGATCACCTCACTTTCTTTCAAGATGACATCACTGACCAATATATCTACTGATGATCCTAGCACTAACGAAGTGATTACTACCACATCCTGTTCACTAATAAGCATTCAAGGAGTATGTTTACATGATAGGCTTGAAACTGATCTAACAGCACTAACAATCTCACATCTCCTATGCCAAATTCTTAATCTGATTTATATTTATGATTTCTGATTTATATTTATATATATTTATATAACCTCTCAAATATTCCATGACCCTTTTATTCCTGTAAACCTTTCAATTACAGTACCTGACTCTACCCACCTCAACATCCCATGCCACATTCTACGCCTTTTTACCTTTTGTTCACCCTTCATATCAGTCTCAACCTTCCATGCCCCTACCTATCCCTTTTACCCCTTGGTTATTATTTGTACCCACCTCAATCTTTCATGCTTTTTCATATTTCTTTGTATCCTTCAGTCACTGTTAATACCAATCTTACTCATCCCTACCCATTCAAATCCTTCCCCTTTATCATTTAAACCTTACTCAATATCCCATGCTTCTTTATATTCCTTGATTCCTCTCTAAACTTTCCATGACCTTTCCAAAGACTCCTTTGTACCCTTCACTCACCAGTCATACCAATTTCACTCATCTCAACACCTTGCAACCCCTTTTTTTTTTTACCTTTCCTACTATGCTTAACTATCCATGTACCATTCATGACTCTTGTTACCTTTCAGATAACCTTTCTATCCATCTGTACCCTCCATGTCCCTTCATATGTCCCTTGTACCCCTTAGTTACATTTTTGCTTTGTAGGGTAAAATTCAGTTACCCTACAAACCAATTTGTTGCATTCCATACTCCTGTATATTAGCTAGTATCCCTGTACCTTTCCAAGACCTTTTATTTGGTTTCTATACCACAGCATATTTATTTTTCGTTCCAACTGATACCCATATCTCTTCTTCAAACCCCTCTAGAGGCCCTCATTTACCTTCATGTGCATGCTTGATTTCCCCCCCCCCCCCTTGAACCCCCAAAGTACTTTAAACATTGTACAGTGGACCCTTGGATTACGAGCATAATTTGTTCCAGAAGTGGGCTCGTATTCCAAAACACTCTTAAACCAAATCATCATTTCCCATAATAAATAATGAAAACTCTAATTATTCGTTCCACAGCCCCCAAAAATAAATACATAAAAATAATTAATACAATCTATAAAATGAAAATAAAACAAATTAATCTGCACTTTACCTTTAAAAAAAGTACAAATAAATCCTCAAAATAAGAGTCGCATGTGTGATGCATGATACTCGGCGCTCGTAAACTAATACTTGCTCGGTTTCCGAATAAAAAATTATTTTAAATCTTTGCTCGGTTTGCGGAACACTCGTAAACCACGTTACTCGCAATCCGAGGTTCCACTGTATATGAGAAAGTAATTATGACTTTGCCTTAAATAAATCACTTTGCTGTCTTAAAAGTGGCATGGGTACAACTCAAAACTGGAAAAAAGAAAAAGAAAAATTAATGAGAAAAAAAAAACACAAACATATTGTTTCACTTTCCATAAAGCAATTATAAGGTTGTTTAGAGCAGCTAGGAGGTGAAAAAGGTGTTAAAGTGAGGGTAAAACCTGATCCAACCTGATTTGATTTGACCTGTCGAACGGGAGATGGAACATAATGGGGAAACAACAGGTTACAGTACATACAATGACCAAAAATAAATAAAAGGATTTGAGGGTTTGAAAGTGTGCATTTTAGTATCTAGTATCTAAACAATCTAGAAACTGGCATGCTCAGGCACTATTTGGCGTGCACTACAGTTGAGTGTGCTTCGAATGCCCCTCTGAGATCTGCATGACGTGAATGGTCTATGTACAGTATCTGAAGTGCTCTTATTCAAACTTTAACTTTCACAAACTGTAAATGATGAATGCTTCATGTAAGACTAATATACTGATGAATTATAAATGCTGATTTCCAGGCTCAGCACCTTCTGACCTCTGCAGGACAGAAGAGTTTGTGGTTTCTCAGAAACATGATTGCTTGGTTGCTGCTTTTCCCCTGTTTATTTAAAAAAGAGAGAGTAGGAAACAACTTGCTTCAGTATAAGAGGAATAAAATGCTCCAGAACATGGTTGTAGGTTATTAATGACCAGCTATATCAGCATTGCCATTGTTGTTGCTTATTTTCCAGTAAGATCATACCAAAAAGGGTATTACTGCGGGAATACTACAAAGACAGAAGACACATACAGTATCCAATTGCTTCAGTCAGACAATAGAAGCTGAACAAGAGTATTTGCATGTCCTGGCCCGAACATTCCACTTCAGAGAAAATGGTATTCATGCAACATAAATGTAACATAAAATAATGTAAATAAAAGAAAACACAATGAAACGTATCTCCTACAGGCAAGGAATGGTTAAAGATGCCAAATGCTTGTGAGGACCCTGAACAGGATGGCCACAGCGGGAGTGGACCACAATCTTCATCTCTACTTATTGGGGAGGCACAGCAAACAAGCTTCACCCTCTCCACTGAGGAAACTGAAGACAACAAATAGACAGGTAAGTGCCTTCTTGAGGCTAGCCAGTTATTATAGAAAATTGTTCTCATCATATTGTCTGTGGCAGCATGCATCTCAGATCTCTTCAGGAAGAGACAGCCTCAAAAGGTAGTATGGACTGCTGAAACAGAAACGCTGCTTCAACTCCTGAAAACCCACATCACCAGCTCCCCATCCATGAAACCATGACTTAAGCCATCCCTTCCTAGTCCACACAGGAGCGTCAGAAATGAGGCTTGGCGTGATCCTCGCCAGCAAAACAAAGGTACATAACAAATGATACATAACAAAGAACCTGAAGTACCTACCATTACACCGTGGTGGCCAATCATGCTCCTTTACAATGGATGGCAAGGACTAAGGACACCAACCATTGCATTGCCTTCTGGTTCCTTTCACTCCAGGATTATTCATTCTTAATCCTGCAGAGGTCTGGAGCGCAACACTGCACAATGCGAACGGCCTCTGTGATGCTCGCTTTCTGAAGAAGAGAGCTGAGGGCAGAGGTGCTGTGACAGAGGGCCTACAGCTTCTGCCAGTGACGATCATCCTTCTGCTCAGGCTGAACATTGACATGTCCATAATCTGTACCCTTTGCACCTTCCTCTCTGAATCTCACCTCCTTTCCCTCTGTTCTGGTGTGCCGTGCTTAAGGCTTTACAACATATATGGCTATGCATATTATAGCCGATCGGTGTGGCAATCTTGGAAAATGCATCAGATGCCCCTGTGCCTGAAATCTAAAAAGGTTTTTTTTAATTGGCCAAAACTTAAAAAAATGTTTTAAAGTTATGTGAAAGTGTTTTTAATTTAAATCTCTCTGATCCTGACTTGGCATCTGAAGGGACGTGGCTCGGCAATAGCTCATTTTACATTTACAATGAAATGGAAGAGGAAGAGACGTAAAACAGAAAACAGTGTAAAGTATGAAAGCATGCATTATCTGAGGGGTATTACGGCAGGAGCATTAACACACATACACTAGGGGAGCTGTGAGACCTGAGTTAATTTATTAAAGAAACAGTAAAATATGGGACCTGTAATGAAAGCCTGCATGATTTTCTTTGCACAATCTTTAAATTTAAAAATCTTGCGCAAACCCACCCTTCCAGTGCACAACTCCTTGGAAACATTCCTCCTGACCTGGCCTACATTTCACAACCTGTGAGTGTGTGACCCAGTTCTGGGAATGGACGGAGTGAGTCAGCGAACCCCTCGGCAGGCCATTCGAGTATGTGTTTTTCCCGAGGCTGTGCTTGCTGCTGCGTGCTTCAAAGGTCTGCTCTGAAATCATCCTAAATCAAAAGCATGTTGTTTCAGAAGCACATCACCCGTGAGGCTGCAAACAGGCCGCTGCCTTCCACTTCTGCTACTCCCTTGTTTTAATACATGTCATTAAGTACAGCGGAAAAGGAAAGACAAGAAAGAAGAGGGAGTGCTGGGCATCAAGGAGAGGAGCGTTTTCAAAGGGTCAGGAAAAGAAAATAATAAAAAGAGCAGGAAGGAGAGAAGGAAAGAGGGGAAGAGAAATCAGTTGCTGTTCTCTTGTTCGGCTGCTGGCAGTTCAGACAGCTGCAGTCTGGAAGGGCACAGAGTTCCTTTAGACTGTAAAGATAACCCAGGGGAGAGGAGAGGAGAGGATCGTGGAGTAGAGGAAAGAAGCAAATGAGAGGAAACTCTCAATATAAAGGAGAAGAATACATTAAAGAACAGAGAAGAAGAAGGGTAGACATGAGATGACAAAAATAGGAGACAAGTAGACGTGAGAAAGATAAGAAGAGGATATAAAATAATGAAAAAAAGAAAAAAGAAAAGAATGAAAAAGAGAATAGAAGCAAAGGAACAAAGGAAAAACAAGAGGTCAAAAAGGAAAGCAAAAGAGACAGAGAAAGGACTAAAAGAACGAATTAAGTGTGCAGTGTTCTAGTTGGTTTAATGCTAGAGACAGATGGAGAGAAAGGGAAACAGTGACAGGATAAAAAAAAAGTGACTTTCATGTTTCTACAACTGAAAATGTAAAAATAAATTGTTGTAGGTATGTTAATAAATGTTACAGGAAAAAAAAACCTTCTTAAAAACTCTCACCCTACCCTTGCCATTAACACACAGATCTAGAGCGTCAACTCTGCACAGCATCCCATCCACCACCACTGGAGCACGCTCAATGCGGAAATCATAACCCAGAGCCAGGCAGTTCAGAGAGCAAGATTTTCTTCCTCCCGAGTTCACACACTCACTCATGCACGTACACAAACATATACAGTATACAAAGTAGACACACATTCACACACCAGACATGTCTGCTGCAAATTGATATATAGGCATTATCTTAAATTGTCTGTTAGACGCAAAAGTATTTAACTGAGCTTTTTATGGCTTTTATGCGAGTGTGTTCTTCAACAGCTAGAAAGGCGGTGACTACAGATGGGAAAGAAAGGGGAAAATGGAGAGAGAAAGTAAGGTAGTAAAAGAGAAAGAGCACATTTTATCTGGCAAACTAAAAAAAAGTTGAGTCTGATTAAGAACACAACACACACACACACACACACACACACACACACACACACACACACATTCAAACTAGTTCTCTCTTTCTCTCTCTCTCTCTCTCTCTTTTTTGCTTTACATTCCCACGTTCCCAAATTACTGCTCATGGAAGATGAACACCGATGATGATTATGATAATGATAATTATTTTTAATAATAATAACAATAACAATACAAAAAAGTAATAATCTCTATGCAGCTTGATTGATTCAGTGAACACGAGGGTCGAGGGTCAAGCTTTATGATGAACAGTGATGAAGTGTGTGTGTGTGTGTGTGTGTGTGTGTGTGTGTGTGTGTGTGTGTGCTTAGCAATACCGAGTTGCATAACCCATGTCCATTCCCCATCACCCCTGCATATGACACATAGCTGATAGCTTCTTTCTGGTCATGTGTCCTCATGCCCCTCCTACACACCACTGCCTTCTTGTCTCCCAGATTGTCGTTTATACCCTACGCTACATGCGGGTGTGTTGTGTGTGTGTCTCTCTCTCTCTCTCTCCTGACACTCATATGAGACATTCTGCATGACATGTCTGGACTGTGATTCAGCTCTAGAGGCAACAGCAATAACTGCTCGAAGTACTGTTTTCCTCTCTCTCTGTCTCTCTTTCCCTTCTTATTTAGAATGTGTGTGTGTGTGCGCAAGACTTGGATTCAGTTGCTCCAGATTCAGTGTTTTGTTGAGAGCTGCCTCGGAGGCTGCGCTGGTTTTATTACAATGCTTTCGAAGAAAAGGGTGCTGTGTTCGAAGAAACATGCCAAACCAGAAATCATATACACACACACACACACACACACACACACACACACACACACGAGGAAAGTTTGCAACTGGAGGCCTTGCCTGCAAGAAAGGGTGGAGGTGTGTTTTTCAAGGAAAAATCTGCAGGAAGGACAAACATTCAATATAATGTATTTACGTACATAATGGATTCTTTCGCAAATTAAAACACACACACACACACACACACACACACACACACACACACACACACACACACACACACACACACACTGAATGAGTTGTACATTGCGTGAAGCTGATTGAACCCTGGAGAAGACAGAGTGTGTTTGGAAACTGTCCGGTTGCTAAGATGACAGATGCATTTGTGGAGCGAAGATACATGTTGTCCTTTGCTTACACACACACACACACACACACACACACACATACACACACACTCAGGTTGCGTCATGTGCTTGATGGGTCTCAATCTAGACGCTCTTATCAAAATAGCACGGATCCCTTCCTGCCTATCTAGGCGTTAATGTTCCGGACCGTCTGCGATAAAAGTTTTGTCTAAACTTCGTAGAATCTCGTTATATCCAAACAGGGTCAAGGTCACAGCAAGGTCAAAAAAGCCTTGAGAGGCCATCTCCAACGTGCCCGATCATGTGGTCTAGATGCTCCGGATATGATTCTGCTCTCTTGTTACTGAACGTCTAAACTATCTGCTTCCCAAAGCGTGTGTGTGTGTGTGTGTCAGGGAGCGTGAGAGAATGAGAGAAGCCCACTGGAAAGTACGAAAGCAGGAGAAGAAAGGGGACAGGACGCGCCGTGGGCGTCACCAGCAAAACCCCAAACCTGGCAGCTGGCATGATGATGTCACGACGCCAGCTGCTGAGCTTTGTTAGAACTCTTCCTTTTCTGATGCTGTAGAGACATCATCTCCACCTCTTCCTTCCTTCAGCCTGTCGACGGCATGAAGGCGTCTTTGAGCTCGTGTATTCAGAAGAGGACAGATAGCGCTTTTTTAAAATTAATTTAAAAAAAATATTTTATGCTATCTGTGAAGGCGTACAACCGATTTACATGCACGGAAGACTCCGAGCACAGTGCGGCGATGAGACTTTGAACTGCAGTAAAAAAATAAAAAATTTGAATGGGGCAAACATTTTAAAGAAGGCCTTATGAGTCATGCAAATTCATCCTTCGATTTTGTCCGTCTTGTGCGCGTCTGTTTTGTTTAATTGTAGAATGTAAAACCGGGACTTGTGATGAAATTTCTCATGAATGAAGGCGTAAAAAAAAATTACAGACATTTACAGAAGACGTAAAAAAACATAGTACTGTAATGAGACTCTTTGAAAAAAAATCTGTAGGTACTGAATGGGACGTTCAAATCAAACTGGGACTTTTGATTGTATGGAATATCTGAACAGAACGAGGTCTTACGTAATGTAGGTGAATGATGATCCTGATCGAAGGTGGCTCGGAGCTCACTGCAGTCGAGTTGGTAACTCTTTATTCAGCAAGTGGAATGTCTGATCCTTGAAAAGCGCCACATAACTCGGCACCAGCTTGCGGAAGAGATGCATCTCTCTGTGGGAACTGTACACGCAATCATCCTCCAGCATGACTTGCACATTACAGGAACTCGGCTGGGAGCGACCTCACTCTAAGCCATTTCCACATGTTTGGGTCAATAAAGGAGTTCCTGGGAGCTCAGCGTTCAGGACATGAAGCAGGCATAAAGAGAAAGATTTCTCTCCAGGCACTAGTGAAACGCTGCGATGAGTGCAACAGGGGATATTACAGATGTGTTCTGTTATTCTGCGCAATCAAAAGTCCCGGATTGATTTGAACGTCTCTTACGGTACCACAACATCTATACGTAATATATTTTTTATCATCTGGTCTCATATGACGAAGTGCTGACAATGCAGGAAAAGAAAGTGACAGCTTGAGGGACTGAAAAAAAATAGAGAGACGGAAGAAGAAGCTGTGGAGTGTATATATAGATCCGCCCTCCTCCGCTTCTCGCCTATGGTGTGCTATTCACACATAGTGTCTGAGTCTGGGTCTTGTTTATAAAAAACAAAACAAAAACAAAAAATACTTTATACAAGTCACACACTCAAACACACTAACATAAGAGACATCCATATGCATTTGGTGCAAACATGCTATTCTAGCCTGTACACACACACACACACACACACACACACACACACACACACACACACACACAAACCAGGACAGTCAAAAGACAAAAGATCCAATCCTGTCCATTTTCCTAGAAAGAGGGAGAAAAGAAAAACAGACTGCAGGAAGAGTTACAGTAACTTTTACATTCTGTCTTAGGAGGGGAGGGGGTTTCAAAAAAAGAAATAATAAAAAAAGGCCAAAACCATAGACTTTTTCTTTCCTGTACAAAAACATGTTTTTCACAAGGAAGCTCATAATTAAAGGCTGCACACTGCCTGCGCTCATTCTGGGTGTGAATGCATGCTTGTGTCTTTTTTTTTTTTTTCTTTTTTTTTTTGATGTATGGTTAGATTTCAGGTTCTTGGATGTGAAACGAGGCCGCGTGTATGTAGTGTGTGTGTGTGAAACCGAGAGAGGGGGGGGGGGGATATGAAGGATAAACCCTATTTGTTCGACTATTTGCTAACACACACTCCGAAGCCCGTCTTTACTCAGCATGAGCCCTCAGCTCGTCAACAGGAAATGAAACTTTCTACTTTTTTTTTTTCTCTGCTTTTACCGCCTCCTCGTTACCGGGTCAGTGCGCTTCACTCAAAAGCGCTGCAGATTTGGAGAGCTGTATAGTACAGTATGTCTTTCTGAGTATCCTCATTTGCTTCGATTTGATTTAAACACAGATCCTGATCTGTGAGTCCTGCCTTCTTATGAAAAGAAAAGTGAGAGCTAAAAGACGGAAAGTTGAAATTCAGTTGCATCTGCAACGTTATCCCGACGTCAACTGATCAAAGCTGTTCTGACTTCGGGGTTTCGGGTGTACGCCGTCGCAGATCCTAATGACAGCCATTAGTGATCCTGCTGGGGTTTGTAAATACAGGCACAGGCCGAGAGGAGGGACATTGTGACCAGGCTGAAGGGGAGATGACCATCTGTCACTCCAGTTGTCCAGCCTGGATGGCAGCCCTCTACTGTGTTCTCAGCTCCATGTCAAAGTGTGTGTGTTTATTGTGTGGGTTGTGGGTGTGTAAGCATGGTTCATTGTGGCTGGACAGGTTGAAGCGAGAGAGAGAGAGAGAGAGAGACTTCATTGTCTGAGTGTTTCCTTTCCCAGTCCCAGAGGAGAGTCCGGACTTTGGACAGTGTAAGACCTTGAGCTGTGAAACGGAGGTTAGGAAACACACTGGGCGTTCAGGTGCAGATATCCAGCGAGCAGCAGGAACGCCACAATAGCCTGTGTTTCACCTTTTAACTTCCATTCTACAACTTTCTAACACTCTGTCTTTCATTGTTCACTGTGTTTTTGTATTTTTAACATGCTTTAAGTCCGTCCATCCATGCAATCACTGTCTACTTTAGGTACTGGGTTGGACCCCTTTTGCCTTTGGAGCTGCTTCATTGGAATTCTTCATGACGCCTAGATTCAACAAGGTGCTGGATTTCTTAGAGATTCTCGTCATCATTAATCTGATGGCATCGGACAGTTGCTGCCTCTTTGTCAGCTGCATATCTCATGATGTGCTGTATTAGCTTGACATCTGGTGACGTTGAGTGCTCAAGACCAGTTTAAGATGATCTTAGCTTTGTGTCAGCAACAATATTTTGAAAAACCGTGGCATTTAAACATTGATCAATCGGTACTATCAAGAGGCCCAACGTGTGCCAAGAAAATCTCCCCCACACCATAAATAACCACCAGCAGCATGAACTGTTGGGAAATCGGGATGGTTCCATGCTTTCATGTTGTTCCTGCCAAATTCTGTCCCTACCATCCTAATGTCACAGCAGCAAAAATTGAAACCCATCAAACGTTGCCAGGCAACAATCTTCTGTTGTCCAATCTTGGTGAGCCTACGCAAATTGTAGTCTCAGGTTCCGGGTCTTAGCTGACAGGAGCACCACCGAGTGTGGTCTTCTGCTGCTGTAGCCCAGCAGTGCTGTGTGTTCAGAGATGCTCTTTGCCATACCTAGGCTGTACCGAGAAGTTATTTGAGTTACTGTTCCCTTTCAATCAGCTTGAACCAGTCTGGCCTCTGACCTCTGGCGTCACCAGTCGTTTCTCTTTTTCATACCATTCTCTATAAACCTTAGAGATGTGCATGAAAATCCCAGTAGATCAGCATTTTCAGAAATACTCAGACCAGTCCGTCCTGGCACCAACAACCATGCCATGTTCAAAGTCACTTAAACCGGTCCCTTTCTGATGCTTGGTTTGAACTTCAGCAGATTGTCTTGGCAATGTCTGCATGCCTAATTGCATTGAGTTGCTGCTATGTGAATGGCTGATTTGGATATTTGCATCAAAGTGCAGTTAAACAGGTGTACCTAATGAAGTGGCCGGTGAGTGTCTATCTATCTATCTATCTATCTATCTATCTATCTATCTATCTATCTATGTGTGTCTCCTTATGTAAAACATACCTTGTGAAACACATGTTCATAAGTATAGATGTTGCTTTATTTAACCGCAGCAGTGCACAACACAAAAAGTATTATTATTATTATTATTATTATTATTATTGCACACATTTGTGTGTGATCCTTTATCAGCGATTTGAATCTGATATTTTTCTGTTCATCCTCTTTAAACTGTTCTGTCCAAACACAACTTGTGTTTCCGTTTAAGGAATTATTATATTTTTCACAGTCATTTGAAAAAAAATAATAAAAAAATAATAAAAATAAAAAATTCCCTTCTTGTTTTGTAACATGTTATTCAGTTCGGAAGCTGGAAGCCTGCAGAACTAGTTTCTCTTCTTCTCTTTTTTGCATTGACACGGATGGATGGATAGATAGATAGATAGATAGATAGATAGATAGATAAGAGCGAAAGAGAGAGGGAGAGAGAAAGAAGGATATTTGGCATGCTTCCTCATTTTGTTTTCATAAATAACTTCAGCCGTGCGGTTTTGAGCTGAGCTCGCAGCAGGAAAAACTGATATGTGGGAGTTATATTTTAAACCCTCGACAGTGAAACAAGAGTCTCATTATCACAAGTAATAACACAACAGTGGTTGTGTTGATGCTACAAGTGGTGTTTCACAATCAGTGTGTGTCTTTTAAATCCTTATAAACAGAGATATTAAGTAGAATAAATCAAATAAAGCTGTGTTATATAGTGTAGTGTTTAATCACCACTTGTTGAAAGAGAGGAACCGGATTCAGCGTGCACATATGTTTAAACAATTGTGTATCCATTCATTGAATGATGCAAACTATCCTCTAGAGTCTTATGCAAAAGTTTTGGCACCCCTCGATAAAAAACGGATTTTGATGATTTTTTAATTGAAAAGATGTTAACACAGTCTCTCTTGGAAATGGAAAAATGCACAATATTTTTTAGCAAACATTGATGCATAGTTACTTCTTATGCCATAAATTGAACAAAAATAAAAAATAAAAATATTATTATGGCACTGTGCAAAAGTTTGGGCACCCTAAGAGTTCCAGAGTCTCAGATTCTTTTTACAAGGTTTCAGACCTTGATCAGCTCGTTAGATCTGATGCATGGCAACAGCTGTCATTAGTAAATGCCGATTTCAAAGCTTTACAAATACATTGACTCTTCAAACCTTGTGCACACACTTGCAGACCAAAACAAAATCTGTTATTTATCAAGGGGTGCCTAAACTTTTGCATCCACAAATGGATACAGAGTGCGTTTAATGTTCTAATGAAAAATCGAAATCGATTTATTCCATGCCATTTTGCAGCAGATCCCGGAAGTTTATCGTATACCTATTTGTGCAAAATAAATAAATAAATAAATGAGATCTGGTGACTGTGGAGGACATTTGAGCACAGTGAACTCCTTGTCATGTTCCAGGACCCAATTTGAGCTTTATGACATAGCGCATTATTCAGTGGTCAAAAACGGACGGACAATTTTTAGCAACAGCACTCAGGAAGGCTGTGGCATTTAAACCGTACTCAGTTGGTACTGATTAGTGTCAGGCAAAGAGATTTCACACCAACTACTGACTGTGTTTGAAATTGATGGAACAATGTTCCATGAAAGTCAAAAGATCCAGACAAATGTAATGCCTGCAAAACAGTGAGCACTTTGGTTTAATCTATCCTGTCTACCCATGAGCACCATGTTTTAACACACTTTTAAAACACACCACGAGTCACAAGGAATTTTCATTACCTCCAGATTTTCCAGTAAAATATAACGGAAATAACCAACGCTTACTATTAACTTTGGCAATTTATATAAGCTATCGAATTGATGCCGGTCTAAACTGGTATTAGCAAGGAAACCAGGTTAACATGGTTAAACGTAACCAGTTTATGTTAGCAAACTTACTTTAAAAAATAATAATAATAATAATTTTTTTTTTTTTTACATTTTCAAGTAAAATCTTGGCTACATCGTCTAGACGAGGGACACACTTCATAGTCTTTGCTTATTCACGCTGGTATAAATCTGAACAGTTTGACGGCAAAACGCAATAAACACTGTTTTCAGATTTCGCCTGGCACACGAGAAAACTTCATTTAAAAACTACTATATGTCGTTCTTTCAGTAGAGTTAAACGAAACGATGAGGCTGCATGACATAAATAAACACATCTGGCGGCTGATTTATTCATTGTGATAAAACTACATAGGATGGAGTTATAGCATTTTGCACAAATCACACAAAATTCACACGCAATAAACAAAACTAATCCGACCCAACGTTCTGACATTTCATGCTTTTTAACACCCTGACTCAAATATTTCCTAACAGTTTGCGAAACTTCATGCTTCATCTGGGGGTTATCTCATGTTGCTGTCAGACTCCTCATCTGGAAACATTTCCAGAGGCGGGTCCAGGAGCACAAAACCCTACAGCTCCACACTGCTGTCTTGAATCCAAGTTGTAGAACATTTATGATTCAAAAGGACAAGTATTCAATGTGAACGATACTCAAGTAAAGTATTATAATGATATTTTTTTCCCCAACCATGGTAACGATCCTGCTCCCGAGTGACACGATTAGTCTCGTGTCCTTAACCTACTGCCTTCTCGCATGAGTGCCCTCGAAATAAAGCGCAACCCAATACATAACCACACAGATGACCTGACACAGCCGGTGCATCAGCGACGTCAGACAGACGAACTCTACCACCCCGCGTTTTTTACTCCCCCTTTGCGATAATTTTCTCGACATGCAAAACAGAGCGAATTTTACTCTATTTTGCTTTTAAAATAACTTCCGGAGAACCAGACAAGTGGGGGTTAGATATATACTGTATATAAAATACTTATAGGGGGACGAAAGTGTAAGGGGACTCCTCGCTCACTTTGCCGCTCTTCCATGTTACGTGGTCTGTTATTAATTAACTGCAAGACAAACAGTGGCAAGTATATGTGGACGGCTGCTGGGCTCGTCTGGGCCCCTAAAGCGTATGTAACGTGGACCAGTTTCTCTGTGACACACGAGTGCTTTAAATTTGTGTGCACTTTTTTTTTTTTTTCCGCCAAGTCAAACACTACACACACACACACACACACACACACACACACACACACACACACACCCACACACACCCACACACACACTTGGGGGTTTATAATCATGCTCTAAACAGTAATGCCTCAGTTTAGCCAAGTAACATATAGATGTAAATTTAGAGATATAAAGCTTCCTGCTAATGTTGGCACCATAGACCAAGAGTTTGTGAATAATAATACACCTTGGAGTCAAGTTTCTAAACTCTAAGGTGTGTGACATGATGCCTTGATCCTATCTATGCTGTTGATTGACAAGTTTCTATCTTGTTTCGCCTGTCTTTGACTAGTATGTGTCGAGAGTTTTAATCTGGGTGACTCACCCGTCCCAATCTAACTGATGGCATGGCTCCAACCGCTATAAATCAGGTCAGTGACATCACAGTGCCTACCCTTTGACTTCTTATGAGTGTTGGGACAAAATCGTGGACTTTGACAGCTTTGTCTGCCACAAGATCCCCTGGCAATGTAAATACCAAAACCTGGTACGATGGTTTTATTCCTTGGTAGTTTATCCAACATGGCAGAATGATTTTGGCCTAACGCTCTATTCCAGCAATTCTACAGTTGTAGCTACTACAATTTACAAAATATAAAGTTGTATTTAGTAATATTTTGCCTTTAAATTGTTTAACTTGGGTCAGACATTTCAAGTAGTCTTTCACAAACTTCTTACAATAAGTTGCTGGAATTTGGGCCCATTCCTCATGACAGAACTGGTGTAACTGAGTCATGTCTGTAGCTCTTCTTGCTATATGCAGATGCTTTCTCAGGTCTGTATCCTTTTTCTACTTTAGTATCCTTAAGTCATCTTGCCACAGCTTTGGAAATATGCTTTGGTCCATTTGGAAAACCCATTCGTGACCAAGCTTTTACCTTCCTGGTTGATGTCCTGAGATGTTGCTTAAAATATATCCACATAATCTTCCTTCCTCATGATGCCATCTATGCTGTGAAGTGCACCAGTCCCCCTGGAGGAAAGCACCCTACAACATGATACTGCCACCCCCATGCTTCATGGTTGGGATGGTTTTCTCTGGCTTGCAAGCCTCCTCCTTTTCCCTCCAGACAACAATGGTCATTATGGTCAAACAGTTTAATTCTTGTTGCATCAGACCAGAGAGCATTTTTCCAATAAGGATCTTTGTCCCCATGTTCAGCTGCAAACCATAGTCTGGCTTTTTTGTCGATTTTGGAGCAGTGTCTTCTTCCTTGCTGAGCAGCTTTTCAGGTTATGTCGATATCTGTCTTGTTTTACTGTGGATATAGATCTTTTGTACCAATTTTCCTCCACTGTCTTAACAAGTTCCTTTGCTGTTGTTCTGGGATTGATTTGTACTTTTTGTACCAAAGTACCGTATGATGGCTGCACGGTCCAGTGGTCCAAATGAACGTTCAGGCATTTGAAAATTGTTCCCAAGGATTCCTCAGACTTATGGAGGTTTATTTTTCGGCGGTCTTGACTGATTTCTTTAGATTTTCCCATGAGATGTAGACCTTAAAATATATCTACAGGTACTGTACATTTGACTCAAATGATGATCTTTTGATATAAATTTTGGAGAAAGAAGTGCTGTTATGTGCAAGGAACCGTCATTATTCAGTCTGTTGAACGCGTGACATTCTACATTCTATACTACCTACATCCAATTGTTCACAAATTGGCCTCATAATTTTTTTTTTTATGATTAGACAAAGCTTTGCATACAAATGCCAATGCCACTATTTTGCTTTGTGATGCTTTGGGACTGAAGTGATTTCTAGATCAACTCTTACAGCACTTATGACATGACATCTATACGTAATTATGGCCTTGTTTTTAACTGATAGAGACATGAAGGGAGCGGAAGGCTGTTAAAGCACTGGATTCTTATCAGTAACCAAGAGCACTTAGCGATGCTCAGCCTATTGAGCTGGTGCCACAGTACAGAATTGCACAGCTCAGCAGGTCACAGGGTGTCATATCTGTAGCACTGTAAAGAGACGAGTACGCCAGACTGATAAGCAAGGAGCTCTTAATAGTTTGTCAGCATATATATATATTTTTAATAGTTTTTCAGAAAACAGACTGTAGCGATCTGTCAGCCAAGAGGGTGGATTGTTTAAAAGTATGAATTGAGGCTTTATAAAGTTAAGTGCTTGTACTGTATAAATGTTGAACAACTTGTCCTGTATCAAGTCGTTCTGAACACAGTGTAACCTCGTCCGAGGTACTCCTTTTATGGCTCGTCAAAACATTAATTAGAAGCGTGACGTGCTTGGAGGACAGCGCTAACATTATAATCCAGATTATTTTGGTCAATATTTAGATCACGATAAAAAAAAAAAAAAGACTATTCATGTACCTGTGGAACATGCATGTGGAACTGAAAAACATGTAAACAATAAATGTTGTATAAATGTTATGTTCGTGTGTTGTATACACACTTAAAAAAGAGGGCATTGGTGACTCAGTGGTACAGTCGGTTTCTCCCCTTCCATGCGGAAGGCTTGGTCTCGATTCCCACCCAATGCCTAAATCCACTGGATTCTGTGCCAGTCCCAAGCCAAGATAAAATGGGAGGGTTGCGTCAGGAAGGACATCTGGTGTAAAACCTGTGCCAAGTGTGCGGATCGGATGGTCCGCTGTGGCGTCCCCTCGACGGGAGCAGCTGAAAGACCATAACGCTTATTTAAAGTGTTTACCAATTTCTTGAATCTCTGATCTATTTAACTGCACTAATTGGGCACGTGTCTGTTGCTGGGGGAAATTTTGATAGTATCTGTTATTTCTTACAGAAAGAAAGCTGGATGGGACAGCGGTTGCATTAACAAGAGATGTAACAAGGATGCACTGGATTTATAACACAATGAAAAAGTTATTACGGCGTCATCTTTTAATAATTTTTAATCTTTGGAAGCCAATAATTGTAATCGAAATTGAAATTCAATTAATTAGCAGGAACTATGAGTTCTATGAGAACGCTGACATCATGTCTACCACCACCAGGGGAGGACTGAAAGCCACTTTGGGGTAAATATTTTTTCCAACCGTTCCTTGTGCAATGTCGGGGGGAGGCGCTATAACACCCTCGGATTAAACGCTATCCACCCACTTACGCCTACCTGAGCTCACAGATGTGGCTATAATTGGCGGAGAGCGCGGCCAGTTCACTCCACAGGACTCCCGCATGACTCCATCATCTCGTACCTATTCCTGAACATGCTCTTTGTACTTGGATAATCACACACGGTCAGGTGCTGAGTGCTAGTTGTTTTACATTACTAAAGATAGCAGAGGAAGGCGTTTCTGCTTTGCTTTCTCCTACGTTCCTGGACGTTGTATTGTGTTACGCGTATGCACCGCGCTCTGCATGTATTGCCACAGCTGTGAGTTCTGCCTTTTAAAATAACATCCACGGGAACTCTGGCTTCCTCAAACGCGCGGTGTTTCGCAGGCCTCCGCCTATTCTCCTGGCATTCGTGCGGATTCGGGATTCGTCAAAAGCTCGCATTGGCTTAAAATGTTTCTGAGTTTGAGAAGGAGGTTTTCTTTTTTTAGGGGGCTTCGGTATATTCTTCTTCTTCAGGAAGGTGAATTTCACACTTGAATAGATACTAAAAATGTTCTGCTCTGATGCGTCTTTAAGGGTTTTTAAAGCAAGCGTTCCACCACTAACGAGTGTAGTCGGCCCAGTTTAATCAATTACTGCAGGTTAGTGGTAAATTAATAAATATAATTATACAAATCACTCATTATATATTAAGCAATAATAGCGATTTAAGTGACTTGGGAAGAAGTAGATTAGAGGCTGGAAAAACTCAAATCTAGGATGTTCTTCCTAGGATTCAAAAAGTAGAATAAAATCTTTCTCCAACAACCCAAAAACATCACCTCTAATCTTTGCGGATCATTTCAGGGTTCATTGCATGCTTGGTGTGTACACAGATTTTTTTTGTTTGTTTTTTGAAAGTCTAATCTATAACTGCCATAAATCTCCAGGATTACATTAATCTTGTAGATTAAGCGTTTTCTTTTCAACCTGTATACTTTGTTGCAGTTGTAAAGATGTGCGCTGGCATGCTTTGTAGCCTTGGGAATGTTGTTTCCTTTGTGTGTGTATGTGTGTGTCTGTGTGTGTCTGTGTGTGTGTGTGTGTGTGTGTGTGTGTGTGTGTGTGTGTGTGTGTGTGTGTGTGTGTGAGTTCTTAGTAGACCGCACCTCTCAGGAAGACAGATGCAAGGACGGCTTGCTTCGATCAGGCCAGTTGTCAGAAGTCGAGCGCTGAAGCCAAGGAACACTGGAAAAGGGTGGGATGGGGTGGAGGGGTCTAAAGAGGAAAGCGAGGAAGGGTGGGAGAGTGAGGGGGAGACGGCGAGCAAGAGCAAGAGCGAACGGGCTGGAGAAAGAGTTGCTGAGGATATGGTGGAGTAAATGGTCAACAGACAAGCACCCTATTTGATCTAGTGTTAATGCTGAGTGTGATGCACTGATTGCCAAAGTCTGTTTCATTTTAAAAGCTTCGAGACAGTTACGTGAGTGTGTGTATGTGTGTGATACTAACAGTGACGGTCAGCAGCTACACACTATACACTGTGGGAAACTCCGAGAGCAGGAAAGCACCGAATTGGCCATTCTTGCACTTTGGATTCAAGAGATCGAAAGAGAATAAATGATTAAGAACCACACACACACGCACATGCACAGAGTGCTATCCAACTGAAGTAACAATATCCCATATTTCTTACTTAGGATTACGTTATAAAACATGCATGAGTGAATAATGAGTCTTTTTTTTTTTATCAAAAATGCTTTTTTCTCTCTCTCTTCCTCTTTTTCCCGCTGTATTCAGCATTATCACACACTATCCAGTCTAAAGGTCACCAGCACTTCTGTTAACTTCTCAAATACACAACAGCACTAACGTTTGCTCATAAAAGCTTAGCACTCTTTCTTCATGGAGACTGTGCACACAGCTGCAGTTTAACTTTTTTTTTTCTTTCTCCCGTTCGAGGAACTTAAGAGTGGGGGAGATTTTGGTGAGGCGGAAAAAAAAAGAGATTGGACCCTGAAACTGTTGTTCTGGCTCGTGATTGGCTGACTCCTGTTGCTAGGCTTATGTCATTGTGGCTTTTTTTCTTTCTCTCTCTCTCTTTTTTTTCGAACCTCTCCCTCCGTCTTCCCTCAGCGCTCTGCTATAGGTCAGGTTGGAACTGGTTCTTAGCAGGGCTGCACTTTCGTTCTGCCACTTGTTGAACATCCGACAGCCTGCGGTTTCTTTTTTTTTTTTTAAGTGTGCCTGCTGGGTTCAGCACAAGGAAAAAAAAAGAGAGTCGCAAACTAACTTAAGGCACTCTAACGTGAGCTCGAGTCTGCTAGCCGCAACGCTTGACGAGATGACGAGCTTACTCTGTCCTTCTTTGTTCCTTGATTAACGCCCTGCTTTGATTGACTCAATAAGGCTGATAAGTACTTTGAATAAAAATCTAATCACTAAAACAGTCACCTTTATATTCCAGGTTTTTCTACGACTTAGTTATCTTTTCATTTGCATTTGAACTTTGACTCCATGAAGCGCCCTATTGAACCTTTAACACACACACACACACACAGCTAATAAAAGTTTCAAGTTTATCCACACACACTGATCATTTTGGACGACTGTTGCCTTTAAGGTAAATGCGGTGTGAGTTTGCTGAGCCATAGGGCCCGGCTTGTTCCACCTCCTCGTCAAAGAGTGCTGACTCTGGCTCTGGTGTGTTTACACCCCTCTCTTACAGGAGTGCCTGGGGGGGGGCAGTAACACAATGAACATGCTGAATAGACTCTCCATCACTCCAGCTCTCGCTGCTCTGACACTGGGACAGTGTGTGTGTGTGTGTGTGTGAAGAGTATTGCCTCATGTATCAACTCCAATCACACTCCATGTACCTGTCTGTTGGTTGTGTTGTTTTAAACACACACACACACACACACACACACACACACACACACACACACACACACACACACACACACACCACAGTCTTCATTATATCCCAAATCTAAATAAAAATATTGACATTAAAATATTGATATTAACATTCTTTCTTCTTCATCATTGGAGGTTGAAACAGACTTAAAAGGAATATTTGTGCGCCCCAGATAAGATAGTCACTGTCCGCTTAACCGAGGAATCCTTGAAGGATAAAGTCCACACTGTTTCCTCTCCTTTGAGGAAGCCTGATCGATAAGTGCATAGATGTATAGTTACCAATAGATGCATTCAAAGAAAGAGGTGAAGTATTTCCAGAAACCGAGTCCAGTACGATCGATCTGGTTCATCTCGTGATGGTGTGGGGGCAAAAAAAGCGGAAGGCGAGAATCGATCTCGGCTTGTTGTTTTTGTTGTTGTTGTCGTGCTGATTGCAGTATTGCAGCTTTATCACTTTTGTTGTTGTTTACTGTTCCTCTGAATGAACCCACTTACAAATTGTAGTGCATTTATTTTATTTGCTCTCTGGAAGTCTGGAAGTGTTATTATCTAATCACACTAGCAGGAGTCACTTCATCTCTAGTGATTAAAAACAGGGGGGAAAATATATATATATATACAGTATATATAAAATGTATGTATAGAGAGAGAGAGAGAGATGAAGTGACTCCTGCTATAACTTATTATTATTATTTAATTTTTATGCACTTTTATTTTAATCTTCCTGACTGACACACACACACACACACACAAAGAAAAGATTAACAAGGTTTTGATAATGTCAGGCTGGTTGGTGAGTTTCCTCTGCCTACCCCACACGCCCCGCCCCTACGCGCAGCCATTGGCTGACGTCGTGTTGTTTTCGTAAGATGATTGGCCAAGCCCTGCGTCCGTCAAACACCGCCTTCTTATTTAGCTCGAGCGGGCCGGGGGAGAGTGTGGAATTCTGCTGTGGAGCGCAGACAGCTGGCTCGGCTAAGGGGGGGGGGAAGACAAGGGAGGAAGGAGAGAAAGCTGGGAGTCAAAAACAAAAAAACAAGCCAATGTCTAAAGGAACAAAAAGGGGGATTTAAAACTAAAACCGGGACCTTTGCGCAAAAACGACAGAACAGGAAAGAAAGCAGAAGATGAGACACGCGTCGGCAGATAACGAGGTTGTGAAAAACACTTCTCTAACAGTGACAGCCTTGTTTAAGATTTGCACACACTGCGAGCGGCTTAGTAAGAAGGTAAGAGACAAAAAAAAAAAACCTGCTGAAAACCCTGTTTTTTTTTCCTCACTCGCTATGCTTGTTTTTCCTTTCCTCCTTTGTTTGCCTTTTCTCTCTTCTTTATTGCAAACTGTTTTAAATAGCAGGGAAACTGTTCTTACCTTCACATGCATTCATTCAGACAGTCAGTGGTGCTCCAGAATACTGCTCTAACTATACAAGGAGAATTTTTTTTTTCTTTAGTCTCAAAGGTGTCCCAAAAGTCTCCATACTGACCTGGATGTATGTTTCCTTTTCATACATCGAGACTTTTTTGGACCATCTATTTTTTTTTTTTGTTTTTTCCACCTCGCTCGGAGAGAGAGAGAAACATGACAGCTTTGATCTTGTTGATTGTCAGGCTGTGTCAATTAAAGATCTTTTTAATCCTGTTAGTTGTTCTGACCTGATTTTTGCAGCCTCGTAAAGCTTCTTTCTGATTTTTTTTTTCGTTCCCCCTTCTTTTGCACAGGATATGGGAGTACGAATCCCCAGGCCACTGGGAAACGGACCAAGCAGATTCATCCCCGAGAAAGAGGTCAGACCTGACTCGAGTTCCTTTTCTCAGTTTGAAAGCAGAATCGAACTCTCAGATTGTTAAATTAAAAAAAAAAAAATTTATTCGTCCCAGATCCTTCAAGTCAGCAAAGTGGACACCAGGACGCAGTCGATCTTCGAGGACGCCTTTTCGCTCGGCCGGCTCGACAACATCTGCCTGGTGATGGGCTTCCACCCTCAGTATCTGGACTGCTTCCTGAGGACGCAGCATTACCTGCTCCAGATGGACGGCCCCTTGTCCCGCCAGTACAGGCACTACATTGGCATAATGGTAAGGTGGCATGGTGTGATGGATGTAAGTCAGTGTGTGGGCGGTTAAGCATCATGTCTTAACATGTTCCTGTGCTTGCTCCCTCTGACAGGCTGCTGCCAGGCACCAGTGTTCCTACTTGGTCAACCTGCACGTGAACGATTTCCTGCAGGTTGGCGGGGACCCGAAGTGGCTGAACGGGCTAGACGGAGCCCCGCAGAAGCTGCGAGCTCTGGGAGAACTCAACAAGATCCTGGCTCACCGGCCATGGCTGCTCACCAAGACGCACATCGAGGTATTACGCAACAGCAGTGAGATTGTGATCTCTCAGGGTCATTCATATTAAATCATTGCATTTTGATTTTGAACCTTTAGGATTTCAGATTACCCCTGAACAAGCATACAATTCTTAATCATTCTTCAAAACTGTGCTTCTTGATTCTCCAGAACCTCCTGAAAGCCGAGGAGCACAGCTGGTCTTTAGCCGAGCTCATCCACGCCGTTGTCCTCCTCACACACTACCATTCTTTGGCCTCGTTTACCTTCGGCTGCGGGATCATGCCAGACATCCACGCCGAGGGTGGACACACTTTCAGACCCCCCTCACTCAGCGGGTACTGCGTGTGCGACATTGCTAACGGCAACGGTGCTCTGGAGGATATGGTGGCAAACCAGCAGGTAGAAGATCTGACACAAATTTCTTTGTTTCATCGCTGTCACAGTAAATCCTGAGTGTAGACACTGATCAATGTGCGTGTATCTAAAGGAGATGGAGGAGTTGGGTGAGGTTGAAGTCCTGATGGAGAGGATGAAGCAGCTGCAGGAGTGCCGTGACGAAGAAGAGGCCAGTCAGGAGGAGATGGCTACACGCTTCGAGCGGGAGAAGACCGAGAGCATGCTCGTTGCCACCACGGGTAGGTTCAGGGAAAGGACGAGTGTTTCCGTGTGGATTGTTCAAGATGTTAGAGTAATTATTTACTTATTACACAGTAGCCACTAGTATAAAATTAAACGAGTGTTTTTGCGATTTGTGCACAGAAGACGAGGAGTGTGTGCCGTCCAGGGATGTCTCGAGGCACTTCGAAGACACCAGTTACGGCTATCAAGACTTCTCCAGGAGAGGGGAACACGTCCCGACCTTCAGGGTGCAGGTAAATCAAGACGACAAAAAAAAAGATGCACCATCCTGTAAATACTTCTTGTATTAGTTTAATTAGATGGAAGATAGACTCATCGTGCTGCTTTATCCGGTTGTCAGGACTACAGCTGGGAGGACCACGGCTTCTCCTTGGTGAACCGGCTGTACCCGGACGTTGGCCAGCTGCTCGACGAGAAATTCCAGATTGCGTACAATCTCACCTATAACACGATGGCCACACACCAGGGTGTGGACACCTCCATGCTCCGCCGCGCCATCTGGAACTACATCCACTGCATGTTCGGGATCAGGTCAGCCTCCGCTAGTCACGTGTTACGAGCCGTACTCTTTAAGAGTGTGCTGAATTCAAAACGTTGCCTTTATCCCCAGATATGACGATTACGATTATGGTGAGATCAACGAACTGCTGGACCGCAGCTTTAAAGTCTACATCAAGACTATGGTGTGTAGCCCGGAGAAGACCACCAAGAGGATGTATGAGAGTTTCTGGAGGCAGTTTCAGCACTCTGAGAAGGTAACACACCTCTCACATCTCAGAACTGTTCATCAATCTTGCCGCTTTGATGAAAAATCTTATTTTTCGTCTCGTGTCTCCATTTCTCTTCCTAGGTCCATGTAAATTTGCTTCTTATGGAAGCGCGCATGCAGGCAGAACTGCTCTACGCTCTAAGAGCCATCACTCGCTATATGACATGAAGTGCTATTGCCGTTTCTCTTTGTAATCTCACTGTCGTCGTCGTCGTTGTTGTTGTTGCTTTCGTGGGACACGTCAATAAAAGTAAAAACGACAAAAAAAGGAAAAACTGAAGAAGAGAGAAAAAAAAAAGAAATGAAATAACGGCCAGAAGTGGAGGATGACCCCAACCTGACGGAAGGAGAGTCATCCGTCTGACCCCACTCGCTGACTGAAATGTGTGGCCTATAGTGCCGAAGCCCACCAGCAGATGGCGACATTTTTTATTATAATTTTTTTTTTTGCAAACCAGTGTAATAGCCTGAGACTGCGAGCTTCAGGAGGCTAGAACCCTCCATATAGTGTTTCAAATGCATCTAGATGAAGATGCTCCTTTAAAACCAATCACCACAACTCCAGTATCGGTGCACGCAGTGTTGCACTACCATGCCTTTGTTCTATTTTTTTTTTATTGTTGTTTTTCATATTTTCTTGTAGTGCAAGTGACTGGAGAGAAGAGCGTTAAGTGAAGCATTAATTGAAGCTGCGTAAATGTAAACGTGTGCCTAGTCACGTGCAGCACTGAGCGCAGAGGTGCTGTGGGGTTAATGCTGCTTTTTCTCAAAACACCAGAACCATCGTCGATTTCATAAGCTAACGTGTGGGATGTGTGAGACTGAGAGAGAGAGAGAGAGAAATGAAACGTGAATGTGTGTGTGAGAGAGAGAGATTTAAAAGAAAGCTATCTGATCTGAGCCCTTGTATTTGGTTTACTGTAAGTTACCACTCTGTCTCTACTTACTAATGTGTGTTTTATATATATAAAACATATAAATGTAAATCTTATCATAGCCTTTTTTTGTTTGTTTGTTTGTTTTTGGTATTTCAGGCATAAAAAATATCAAAGCACTTTCTTTCTGAAATACCGACAATATGCTTCAGCTGTAATGTAGCCTTTTTTTTTTTTGCGTTAATGACCATTTCCTGAGTGACAAACTGAGCAAGTGATTGATTTTCTTTTTTTTTTTCAATATAAAACCAGTCTTCCTGATGATGCGAAGATGTGCTTCCTGTCATCCCGATCCCCTTTCCTCATCCCTTTGCCTGTCTTCCCTTTACCGCACAGTCATCTTAACTCACGGGGAAAAAAAGCTATTTTAAGTTGTATTGTTTTTAGGATTGTTATTGGTAGGCTATAATATAAATACCTCCTGTTATGTATATATATCCTTAAGTATGTAAGTGCTCTTGAGTGAGCAGGATCGTATGGTCATTGTTGTTTGTGTTGCCATGCGCCAATCTCTCTGAATGATCAGGATGATATACACTGCTTGTTTTTCAAGGAGTATAACTAAGCAGCTTTTTTTTTTTTAACTGTTTTGTGCGTGTTTGAAGAAGTATAGATTGTGTTTACTAAAAAAAAAAAACATGTACTGCATTCAGATGGTGGGTGTAGACAAGTTAGAAAGTGACAGACAGAAAGTGAGGGTACTTCTTACTTCTTTTTTTTGGAAATGTATGCTAAGAAGCAATGAGTTTTCTTTCTTAAAAAAGAAAAAAAAATCTTTCCGAGACTGATTTCAGTTGTGGACACTTTTATAAGAAAATGTTTAATAAAGGAAATAAACCATTTTAATGTCTTTGTATGACCTGAATTTTAAGAATTATTCTTTTTTTCACTCTGATATCAAACAATCCTGCAAAACATGGGCATGGAGATTTAAAAACAACAAAAAAACTCCATGGTTGTTGTGACAATTTTATTGTAAAAATACCTCAAGACAAAAAACAAACAAAAAAAACAACAACAATATGGAACGTACAGTATGTGTAACCTTTCTTTCTCTACTTCTCCAACCTGCTGTAATAAAGATAATTATTAGTAGGAAAACATTCGGAAATGTTCGATTGAAGCAACGTTCTGCTAGCTAAGAATGCCATTGCACTAACACACACACACACACACACACACACACACACAACACAGAGTTCTCCCTTTGATTTAGGTAGCAAGTGACTAACGTTTTAATCAGAATGTTGCATCATTTTATGCTTTTGATATTTATCATCATTACTGAATATGACTTTTCTCACTTGGAGATATTTCTTGAGGTTTAGCGCTAACCCCAGATGTACAGATGGTACCAGTGTAAGTGTTACCGTTCTGTGTAAAGAAGAACCAGTGTGCCATTTTGTATCATGTTGCTGTATGTGTTTAACACAAGCTCTTAATTCTGTTCTTGTGATCCCTTTAATAAAGAGTTTCAGATCATTCCTGTGGTCCTGGGTGTTCCTTGTTAGATAAATATTTCAGTGTATATCTGTGCAGTATGTGTTGTATACACAGATGCATCTCAATAAATTATAATATTATCGAAAAGTTGTTTTATTTTATTAAGTCAATCCTAAAAGCGAAATTCGTATATAAATTCATGACACACAGACTGATATATTTCAGGTGTTTATTTGATTTTTAATATGGAAATGTTGGACTACTGAAAAGCATGAACATGTACAGCACTAAATACTTGGAAACCGAGGTTACCTTCCTCTTCACAATAGCCCCTATATTCTCTATGAGATTTAGGTTGGGTGAGTTCGCTGGCCAATCAAGTACAGGGATACCATGGTCCTTAGCACTTTTGGCAGTGTGGGCAGGTGCCATGTCTAAAACTTCCTGTTAGACGTCTGTGCTGACCTTGAACCTTATAAAACGCAGTGGACCAACACCCGCGGATGACATGACTCCCCTAACCGTCACTGACTATATGAACTTCACACTGGACCTCAATCCACATAGATTTTGGGCCTCTCCTCTTGTCCACCATACTCTGGGGCCTTGATTTCCAAATGAAAAGGCAAAGTTTACTTTTCTTCTGAAAAGAAGACTGAAAAGAATCCAGGCCTTTTTGTCCTTTGCCCAGGTAAGACGCCTCTGACGGTGGAATGTGACAGTTGTAGCCCATGCGTGGTGGCTCTTGAAGCACAGACTCCAGCTGCTGTCCACTCCTCGTGAAACTGCCCTAAATTCTTTAATGGGTTTCTTTTAACAATAATTTCAAGGCTGTGGTTATTCCTGTTGCTTGTGCACCTTTTTTTTTTTTTTTTTTAACCACATTTTCCCCATCCATTCAACTTTCCATTAATGTGCTTGGGTGCAGCCCTCTGTGAACCGCCAGCCTACTGAACCAGACTGAGGGACCTTTTAAAGGCTCAGGAAACCTTTGCAGGTGTTTTGAGTTAATTAGCGGAATAGAGTTTCACACCATGAGTCTCTAATATTGAACTTTTTCACAATATACAAATTTTCTGAATTTTGGGTTTTCATTAACTGTAAGCCTTAATCATCAAAATTAAAAGAAATAAAACACTGGAAATATATCAGTCTGTGCCTAATGAAGCTTTATAATATGAGTTTCACTTTTTAAATTGAATTACTAAAATAAATCAACTTTTCGATGATATTATAAGTTGTTTAGATGTACCTGTGTGTGTATACCCTGGATTATGTCTCGTTCTGGTTTGTGTATCTTTGCAGCCGTTTCTTCAGGCTCTCCGCGACTGGTAAGAACTCTAGCTCCCAGCATGCCTCCTGATAAGCCTTTGTGTCATCGCTAGAGGGCCACTGCAAAGCCTCATGGTCTGGAAATGGTAAAGAGAAACAGATCGGATGGTTCACCATTCTATGAACTGGCACAAGCATGCGCCATTCAAGTTATGATCCAGAACATCACATGTAGTGCAAGTCGTTGTATAGTAATTACAACTTTATATGAGAAACACGAGCACAAAAGTCTCTGTGACAGTCAGCACAAATACAATCCACACACAACCATAAACTCCGGGCAGAGGAAACAGCTCGAAAACATTTAGAACTTGGATGAATTAATTTTGCCATCAAACTTTTTTGTTTCCTGGATGGTCCTGAGAAAAGAAACATATAGTCAACTCCAGAATTATTGGCACTCCTTGAAAAACATAAGCAAAAACATGATGTAAATTATGATGCAAATAACCTCTTTAATAGTTCTTCTGTTTTTTTTTTCTTTTCTTCTTTTTTTTTTAATTGCTCATACTTGCTTCTTTTTCCTGCCAGTGTTAATAGGGGAATAATAAATTTCATTTAATACCAGAACATTTTAACTGATAAGGTGGGTGTGACTAAGCCCAAAACAGATGTTAAAACCCTTTGCCATGACATAAAAATCAAGGTGAGCTCTCAGTCAAAAAAAATCTGATAAAAGGGTCATTTAGAGTTCTCAACAATAACATTGTGCATGAAGGTCACGCTACAGAGGTGCTCTGACGTCTTATATTGAGGTGCTGTCGTTCTCACGGAGGATATTTACAGAATACTAAAATTTTGGGTGGGAAGTTACACAATTATAAACTGTATTTTCTGTTTGTGGATAAAAGCATTTGTTTAAAGCCAAGAAAACTAAATCACTTATTGCATATGTGTGCTCTTTTTATATATATTAACATTCACTCATTCATTAAGGTATTGGGCAATTCTGGAGTTGATTGTATGAGGGATCAGGGTTCTTCTGCTTGGAACTTGGTTACAAAAACAGATGTTTTCACCTCTAGAGACAAAAGGTTTCTTTTTGGATATGTGAGGTTAAAGTTTGACTCAGTGGGTGTGTGTGTACCTAAATAGAGAGAGAGAATCTCCAGCAGCTCCTGTGCATACTCCTGCTGTCTGTCTTCAGTGCAGTTCCACAGCGTCTGACACACCTGTGCAGCCAAAAGCCAGTCCTGTGGCCCGAAGTCCCGCAGACAATCAATCAACCTGCACAAAAAAAGGTGAAGAAGGTGTTTTTCGAGCAACAGAGACGATTCAGAATGTACAAATATAACAGTTTACCTGTGTATGGCTCCTTCCTGGTTTATTATGGTTCTGTTCTTGGGATCCACAGCGAGGTTGGTGAGGACTCCACATGCCGAAAAGCACATGTCTGGGTTCTTTGAGTCCAGCAGAGCTACGACAAACCGGTGCACTGAGACACACACAAACACACACATGTATAGCTTTCAGCACTCATGTTAAATCTTGTTCCTGTAAAATACAGTACACACCTTTGTTGCTGATGATAAAGCGCTGTACTTCTTGGATCTGCGAAAGGTTCCCAAACACACGTGTAGCCTCCAAGACTGCGTCCATATTTGAGCTCAATAACAGCTTCAGCAACACTGCACACACCCACCCACCCACACACACACACACACATGCCCAGTTTATCAGATCATGATTAATAAATCTGACACACACACAAAAAAAGTGATCTGGGTCTTTTCTTACACTCCGAGACGTGTGCGTGACGAATGCGGACGACACAGCTTTCTTCTTGGTAGTAAGACAAGTTGTTGACGGCGGTTGACGCGTTCAGTACTAACTCTGTACTCTCCTCAACAGGCCTAAGCTCTGAAACACACCAAGTCAAAAATGTTCATTTCCAGACATTTTCTCACACATTCAAACTTGCTGAAACGGAGCGCATGCTGAAACAGTGCGTAAACATCAGATTTGTCTGATTTCGGTTTCAAACGCAATCTCAGAAGGTTTAGGAACAGATCATGAGCCTTTCTGTTCTGACTCACGATCTTGATATTGAACCAAAGTGAATATTACAGCGCAAGGTTGTATTAGAGCGCTGCAGCATCCTGTTTGAAAACAGAGCTGCGGTTTGCATTGTCGAAATTTTGGTGTCACCCTGCAGCCACGCGAGCCGTTCAGGAGGCACGTCTGCTCGCCGCGATCTGTTTGTCTCGGTTTCTTTTTCCATCTGGGTTGACGTCTTTTTTTCTTTTTTTTTTTATCATAAAAACAGGAAGTTATTTAAATTTACCAGACGAACGACAGATGTGTGAGAACCATCTCTGTCTTCTTAATATAGATCTTTCCATCTAACAATTTCATACTTCAAAGTTCGGGGTTGTTAAAACAAAATCAAATAAACAGGCCTATTTCTTAAAATGCTGCCTGCTGTGCATTCTGTCCAGTTTATGACTCGCTAATTTTAAAATAAATGCTGTTAAAAATATCTCTCTTATCATTTGTTTTGTTTTTTTTTCTTAACAGGAAATGATAACCACCCCTTCACCTCTCCCCGAGCCTGTGCAAGAACTCCCATGCAGGACCGAAAGTGGTTTCGGTTTGCGCCTTAAAACCACAAAACGTTACTTTTCTGTGTCTCGGAAACAAGCACTGAACAAACAGGACCGCGTGTCTACCAAAAAGAAAAAAAAACAGAAACTGGGAAATGACAGCTCAGTGCTTCTTGTTATCTGCAGCACTGCATGCTGGGAATCAGTGCACTTTATCCGCCTCTAAGGTTTACAGTTATTGCGTGACTGTATGTTGTGTTTATTTTAACGAGACAGAGCGAGAAAAAAAAAAAAAACTCAAAAAGTGCTGATTAGACAATTGTCCTGCATGCTTTCAGAGCAGGAAATGTTCACCGCCTCTTCATCCTTTCTGTGCCAGCTCGAAAAACTCCCACGCAGGAGCGAAAGTGAAGTTGTACCTAATAACGAGAGAAATATTTCTTCTCCATGTCTGCGAAAACATGTAGAGAGCAGAAGGCACAAATATAAACTAGCATGGTTATATACAGCATGTTTGGGCGCATGCCTATATATGTGTGTGTGAGAGAGAGCAAGAGATTATTCTTGCTGACCCAGCACTTTCAGTAGTAGCTCCACACACAGCCGATTCCCTGCCAGCGCCGTGCCTACATTGGGATGAATGGACAGGTTGGCCAAGACTCGAATCAGCTTGATCAGGACGTCCTCGTCGTCATGCACAGGATTCTTGACTTGCAGATAGCTCTGAAAAAGCTCTAAGAGAACGTCCATGGATCTTTCCACCTTGAAGACTCGCTCCCTGGCATTGTTGCTGCTGGCCACCAGGTTTCCTAACGTGAACAGAAGACGGACCACCAGCGCCTAGACACAGTGCAGATGTGATCAGGAATAAATAGGCATGTTAAAGGATTCAGTATATACACATTAAATATATAAATAAATATATCATGAAATATAAAATATAGCACAGTACAGACCAAAAGTTTGAACACACCTTCTCATTCAAAGAGTTTTCTTTATTGTGTTCTTTAGCCCAAACACGTCTCTTCTGCTTGTTGCCTGTCCTTATCAGTGGTTTCCTAGCAGATATTCTACCATGAAGGCCTGATTCACACAGTCTCATCTTAACAGTTGTTCTAGAGACGTGTCTGCTGCTAGAACTCTGTGTGGCATTGACCTGCTCTCTGATCTGAGCTGCTGTTAACCTGCGATTTCTGAGGCTGGTGACTCGGATGAACTTATCCTCCGCAGCAGAGGTGACTCTTGGTCTTCCTTTCCTGGGCCGGTCCGCATGTGAGCCAGTTTCTTTGTAGCGCTTGATGGTTTTTGTGACTGCACTTGAGGACTGACCTTCATTTCTTAAAGTAATGATGGCCACTCGTTTTTCTTTACTTAGCTGCTTTTTTCTTGCCATAATACAAATTCTTTGAATGAGAAGGTGTGTCCAAACTTTTGGTCTGTACTGTGTATGTATGTATGTATGTATATATATATATATATATATATATATATACACACATTATTCACTCAGCGTTTTATGAAATCTTGCAATAAATGTATGTATGTTTTGGTACACAGTGTTGACTATAAAAATCTTGCTCCACTCGACAGAGCTTAATATGTTCCCTGCAATAAGGAAGTCAATAAGAACAGTGTGTTCTGCATGCAAAGTGTGTAAGTTTATGTCTTCACAACACTAGATATCTGAAGTTTTAACAAAACATGTAGACAGAGAATAGTGGAAGAGAAAACTCACACATGTCTGTTTAACACTGCCCTGCTCAATAAAGCAGAAGTGTCTACGGTAGTGTTTGTGTGCATGTGGCTTTAGCATACATATACATTTTGGCTGGACTCACCTGTTTCCTGCTGTGTTTGCACAACAGGGCTAAAAATAGCTTGTAGCAGCTCGATGTCTCGGCAAGCGTGTAGCAGCACTCGGCATAGCAGGACAGTTTGCTGGAGACACAAACACACACAGGCACATGCTAGGATGTGACTCGGCTGAGAAAATAACATGCAACGACGAAGCGATAAGGCTGCCGTCAGGACTTATCGAGAAATAATGGGTGATTAAAAAGCCATACGGAACATTACTGCTGATAGTGCGACTAGCCTTTCCTGTGTTGTGTGTATGAAACTACACAAACAGGAAGGAGACCAGTGAAAGGGGTTTCAAGTGGTGAGTTCGAGTGGTGTTGCGATGGTTAAGCACAAATCAATCTCTATAAAAGCACATGCACACTGGTTGAGTTTGTGTTAAAAAATTTTTTTTTTAAAAACGGTTAATAGTTATTTCAAATCTATTGCACGGTTTGTACCTAAATATCCTAGCTATGTTAAGGCACACGTCTTGGTCATCTTGGTGATGATCTATGACCGCACACAACGTAGAGAAGACATCTTCGGATGAAAAGGAAGAGCGGGACTCGGGCAAGTCAGCCATGTTTCGCAGAGCTGCCGTCACCTGCGAGGAGGTCGAGAGGTCAAAATCTCTCCATCTATATTGCCATCTATATAGATATATCTATTCATATATAGATATCTATCTATTTATCTATCTATCTGTCACCCACCTGTATCATTACATGTCCTGCTAACTTGTTAGGGTCTGCAAGCTGAATAAGTCTCTGAGAAAGCCTGAGTGAAGCTGTAATAAAGTCTTTATCCAGGAGCAACCTGGTGAGGGTGCTGTTTCCTGACAGGAGCTTCAGGGAGCCCGTACAGTACAGCACGGCCTCTCCAGTGCTGGCAAAATCCTCACGCTGCATTAGTGCCAGCAGGGAATCTAAACACACACACACACACACACACACACACACACACACACACACACACACACACACACACACACACACAATAATAAGCTGAGTGTAAAGGAAAGTTAATAAATGTACAAGGTTGTTGGGAACACAGACACACCTATAACCAGGCTGTTCTGGAACAGGAAGTCATTTTTGGAACTCCGGCTTATTTTAAATATGAGTTTGCAAATGTTTAGCAGGTTGTTTCCGCTGACGTCAAGCTGAAATGACACAAAAAAAGTCTTACAATTTTAAGTCCAGGATTTTTTCCCCCCTTTTAAAGCAGGTTCAGCAATCCTGGTGCACTCGGGTTGTCTACATACTGCAAGGATGAGTTGAGCTAGCGTTAAGTTCAGATGGTCTGATCCCACATCAATCAGCCGGAACAGCGCCCGCAGAACCGAGGACCTTTCCTTAAAACGTTTTCCCAGCATGCCTTTCTCTGCCAGGAGGTTATGGAGATGGAAACAAGCATCACAGAGTTGCTGAATAGTCTCCTCCGATGCAATTTCTCCTAAACGTTAGACAAACAGAGAGCGTTCAAAGATGAAATAGAAACTAGAAATAGTTCAAATTTCAGTAAGAGAACCCTTAGACAGAGTCGATCTGTGTGCTTCTGGCACTGACTGACAGAGATCACAAACCTGGACTAAGGATTAGTACGATGATGTTTGATTTAAACCTAAGTGACTTTGAGTTTGAGCTGACTTTCTAAGGATTAAAAATAGAAAACGCCTGGCACACACATTAGCATTAGGACAACGGAAAAAAAGAAGTGATGAGGTTTACTTAGGTTTTATTTCCTTAAAAAGTGCTTAAATATGTCACAGTTCTAGCTCTCGATCCTGTGCTTCCCTTTTTATTCCATAGACTTCAAATATCATGTTTTCTGTTCTTCCCTAGAAGAATCTTCCATATCACGTGCAAGCTGGCAAGGACGGTGAAGGACAACATGCGCTTCCATCGAAACATGCGCTATCTGCCGTCTTCTGCATATACAGTACTAGCTAATGTGACTGGCTAATGTCGCTGTGACTCATCCCTTTCCGTCGTAGACACATATTTAACAAAAATAAATCCCATTATTTTATATAAATTATATTTTAATCACCTGGAGGAACAGACTCGATCGTTTTAAGAACAGGAAACATCTCAGAGGTCCAGAAGACGGATTCATCACTTCCTGCCGCGTCTCCGCTTCCACGCACAGCACCTGACAGAGAACAGATGGCCCACAAACACCAGTTAAACCATGACTGCTTTACACCTACTCGCTTCACATCAGTGCTTCTGACTTGTATAGAAATACAGGATGTTCATCATAGCATGAAAAGGTCAAAACTACGCGCCTACACGTCGTTTGATTAGCCTGGGTTCTGCGCAGACATTTGCATTGCAGGAAGCAGGAAATATTCTACAAGCCACTGTGTTTCAGATCAGAGGTCAGATCTACAAATCAGGCTTTGGCGTTTAATCATATGAGCTGACAGAGTGTATGCGTACGGTATGTATTATTGGAGATGAAACAAACCTGGGTTTGTTCTTTCCGCTTGAGATAAGTCAGCACTGCTGGCCCGTTGAGCTCTGCTAATCACACACACACACACACACACACACACACACACACACACACACACACACACACACACACACTCTAATTAAGAAAAAAGGCAAGTAAAAATTCTCCTTCCTTAGCTCTTCTCTGCAAATAAAGACACTTATTAGAATCACCATACTGCAAACACCTGCTTTATTTAATCCCTTTTTTAAAAATATCTTTTAAATCCATTTAAAAGCTTGCCACAAGGTGTCCCTGTTGCAATGTTCTGGTACCCGCATACACAGAGAGTCCCAAACAAGTCTGCTCATGTCATGTGCTCAGCTCCCAGCAGTACCAACAATCTCTGATACATCTGGAGCTTTGCATAATGTGAGTGCATGCAAACTGGTCAGAGTGAAAACTTGAGCATGCAACACACAGGAAACCACAAGATCGTGTGCTTACGTCCGAGTCGTTTGCGCAGTGTCATTGTGAGTCTTGTTCCTTTTGTTCTGTCTTACAGAAAATGCTATTTTGACTACATAAATGACATGCTGCTGAAGAGTAGCAGAACCGTGCTTCTTTTTAATGGTACAACCGGGCATATTTTGGGTATTGATTTTTGTTTGGCCCTCTTAATGACTTGATAATGCTTTTCTGTTTGATGGACTCCTTTAGTCTGAGACATGATCTCATCGTGAGAGTCTTGAGCGAATCTACGCTCACTGACAACAGAGCAGCCCGCCCTCATAATCTAATAGTGCTCCATTATCAACTGTATCTGAGAGAGACAGAGTGTGTGTGTGTGTGTGTGTGTGTGTGTGTGTGTGTGTGTGTGTGTGTGTGTTTGCGCGCATTTGTGTGTGTGTACTTGAAATGTAGATGTTCCTTAAAGTTCATACCTTGCCACATTTACAACCTTTACACATTTACACTGTCCATAATTGTAAAGAAATTTCAGGAATGGCTCCACATTCATGCAGACACGAGTGGAAAACCGACTGCCTTCTCAGTAAATCCTGTGTGAGAACAGACCTTTGTCTAGTAAAGAATATTGGATTTGAAATTAACTGCTGGACTTGAGCTCAAAGTGCAGATTTCATCAGAAAGTTTTTTTTTTTAGTTATATACAGTAAATGCAAATCGTTTTAGGAATTTGAGCAGTTTCTATATCTGGCCCCTTCCTCTTTTTTTTTTTAAAAACCTTTTTTTGTAACCATGTTACAGTACTTATGCTCTTCCAAACAGCTAAGATGTAGCTTCATCGTAAAATTATTTGGCCATTTGATCAACATTATTTTTTGTACTATGGATTATGGCTCAATTGTGTTATTTAAATATTGAGCATCACAGTGGATCTTTTACCACAGCATATCTCAACCATGCGGTAGAGATGGCTCAATCATGTCAAGTTTTTTTTTTTTTTTTTTTAACTGTTAACCCAAAATCGGTGTACAAATTAGAGCACTTTCTATATCTGGTCCCGTCCTTGTTAATTTCTTTAACATCCTTATTAAAAAATGGAGTTCTAAAAAAATTATAAAATCCTTGGGGCATTAATAACCACATTGATGCAATATATTACTTATGCTTGTCTAAATGTTGTCGTACATGTCTCCTTTCACCAATTTTTTTTTAACAACAACAGCGCAAAAAATTTTAGGGGAATTTATCAACTTTATTTATTGTAATATGCTATGAATTGTACTATCTACAGACAGTGTGATATAGAGCATGTTATAGCATAGCATACCTCAACCAAGTGGTAGAGATTGCAATCATGTTGAGTTTTGTTAATAAAACATTTTTTCAATAAAGTATGGTGACACATAATGCGCTAGGACTAATTAAAGTAATTACAAACAGATTTCATTTTAATTCCTAATACTTGGCTGTAAATCCTTTGCAGTTATAATGACTGCCCGAAGTCAGGACCACGCAGAAATCACTGAGCTTTCCCGGAATTGTTCATGGGGTGTTTTGCCTTCAGCCTAATTTTTTTCTCCCTGGTTGGTTTATTCAGATATTTGACTCCTTGTTTCAGTGGTAGTAACAGCTATATTTTGGACTTCATATCAAGAGTTAACAAGCACGTATCCAAAAAGCAAATGTTTTACTGGAAATACCTTTCATGTCCTCATCACCTACACATGCATATGAAACCGGTATGCATTCAGTTCTGAAATTTGTTTAGATCACATAAAAAAAAATGAAGTGTTGTAATTCTTACACCATTCACTCGAGCTGTGTGTAAACAAAGCAGATAGTCTGACATCATATTTCGTATCTTATGCTACTTTGCAGTACTGATTAGGCAATAAACGTGGGCCGTGACGGCATTTAATTTCTGTTTACTCATCTGGTTTATTGTCTGTCTTATGGGTCCTCTGGTACTTTCCACCATACATCTGGAGAACATGATGAGGATGACACGCTAGTAATCTAATGCCATGAAAGTAGCACTTTGAACACTTCCTGATTCAGGACAGTAATTCCCAGCAATCCCTGACTTCCTTTCAATCACTTGCTACAATAAAACTCTTCATCAAGACCGATTTTATTACGGTAATCCTTAAATCTATTTTAAAAGCCTTATTTTAAAATATTTTATTGCTGTTCTCTATGAAACTGTGAAAACACTAACTAAAGGGTTGCTGTTATGGGCAAGAACAAAATCGCAGATGAGAGAAACATGAGCGGGGGCGGTGGGGGTGAAAACTAAATAAAGACATGAAGATTAAAAAATTTACCTTTCTGAGAGTTTTGCTGTCCTTTGTTTGGAAAAAGGCTCTGTGTGCTCTTGGGTACGTCTCAAGGTAGGCTCGTGAGCACTGTCGGTTTGAGGAACTGCAGAAATTAAGATAAATTAAAAAAAATCACATGCAAGGAGAGGATGCACCCAGTGATGAAATTAATATTAATAGACGATTCCTGACTGTAAAGAAAACCATTGTTTTGGTAAGAAATGGTTGTTAAAAAAATATAATAAAATTAGAGGTAACACAAAGGTCTGGTAAGACTGTGTAAGCAATAAATAAGTTATAAGAATTATAAACTATGAGAACACATTCCTACACACGGATTTTATTGTTTCATTCCGTGGAGACAAATCTGCTTATAAAAGAGTCTATTCTTTCTGTCATTCCACCGGGTGAGTGACGCAATTAAACAGTTGTCAGAGTGGGTGGACGGGGACAGGATCAAGGTTACGGGAAAAAAGGCGCTTCAGTCTTTTTTCACAATGGACTGTCACATGACTAGCAAGAAACAGAAGTATTGCAGCAGCAATTATTAATCTTTTATTCTCTTATTCGGCTGGACTCAAACCCACTTCCCTTGTTTTGAGAGCTATCTATGTTGTTATTCACAACTTTCTTATACTTTTTTCTGGGTTTACCAGTTCAACAACCTCATCACTTTTAGTGCTGGAGAACTATAGCACGCAGTTCAGTGATTGCCCTGCTCTAGTACAAGCATTATCCTCTCTTTGAGACTTGGATGGGTGTTTTTCTCTGTTGCCAGGAGTTTAAACAAGCCAGTTAGATTTCTCCCCCTATTGTGACCTCATATAAGAAGACACCCCTCCCCCCGCTTGTTGCTCAGCTCAGTAGAAACTCATTTATATAACCACTGAAACAATGCATTTGGAGCATGAGTGAAATACAGAAAGTTTAAGGTATGTAAAAATGCATTATCAGAGATGTATGGTATTTTAGCTGGAGCATTAACATTAACAGTTATCAAATAGTAACATATAGGACAGGTAACTTTTATTTACTGTTTTTGTTTTACTTTATTTTTTGCTAGAAATTAAATCAACTCCTTTAGCACCCTGCAGATATAAATTAAATCACACTTAAAATAGAGCACTGAAAACCACAGTGAAATTTCTAAATTAATACTGAAAATGTGACAAAGTGTTATTGTGTTATTAAAAACACATGAGCCAATCAGGTCACAGTATGTAAATGTAGCAACATGCCATGCACCACTTATTTACTGCACTCAGAGGCATTTATGATTTATCGAAGGAGTTATTTTACATGCTTTTTGTTCTCTCTAAAAATGCACTTTGTTCACCTTGAGTACAGGGTGGGCCATTTATATGCATACACCTTAATAAAATGGGAATGGTTGGTGATAATAATGTCCTGTCTGTGGCAGATTAGTATATGTGAGATCGGGGTCAGATCGGGAGACCTTGGGGGCCATTCAACTGGCCAACGACAACCAATCCACTTTTCAGGAAACTGTTCATCTAGGAATGCTCGGACCTGACACCCATAATATGGTGGTGCACCATCTTGCCAGCTTCAGTGCATAAAGAGGGAAACACATCATCATGTAGCAATTTCAAATATCCAGTGGCCTTGAGGTTTCCATTGATGAAGAATGGCCCCACTATCTTTGTACCCCATATACTGGTCCTTCTCAAAAAATTAGCATATTCTGATAAAGTTCATTATTTTCTGTAATGTACTGATAAACAATAGACTTTCATATATTTTAGATTCATTACACACAACTTGAAGTAGTTCAAGCCTTTTATTGTTTTAATATTGATGATTTTGGCATACAGCTCATGAAAACCCAAAATTCCTATCTCTAAAAATTAGCATATTTCATCCGACCAATAAAAGAAAAGTGTTTTTAATACAAAAAAAGTCAACCTTCAAATAATTATGTTCAGTTATGCACTCAATACTTGGTCGAGAATCCTTTTGCAGAAATGACTGCTTCAATGCGGCGTGGCATGGAGGCAATCAGCCTGTGGCACTGCTGAGGTGTTATGGAGGCCCAGGATGCTTCTCTAGCGGCCTTAAGCTCATCCAGAGTGTTGGGTCTTGCGTCTCTCAACTTTCTCTTCACAATATCCCACAGATTCTCTGTGGGGTTCAGGTCAGGAGAGTTGGCAGGCCAATTGAGCACAATTGAACATATATATATATATTTTTTTTACCACAAGTCTTGAAACAGTAAGAAACAGGTACAGATGATAACAGATGAACAGACCTGTGATTATCTTGAATACAAGATAGAAGAGTGGTTGGAACCGATGAGAGGGGAAATGAGGTCACTGCTGATGTTGTAAGATAAACAACCAATTTTTTAATTGTACCTTTAGGCACTTTGCAGCCTGTTACAGTAAACCATTTCGCATTTGTTTAATTTTGAGATGAAGGTGGTAACAAGAGTAACAAGAGTGGCAGCTTGGTGGTGTGAGGGATTGAACCCATGACCTTCCATCCAATCCGTAGTCCAAAATCTTGACCACTGAGCTAGCCCCGCCCCTAATTTGCAGTTTTATTTAATTAGTTAAACCTAAACGTACCAAATTTTACCATTATTTATGCATTTTATTTGAGTAGGAATTATGCACTTAATTTAAATCTGAATTATTTTTTATGTTATATAATGTTAATGTAACACAAGGAAAGCTTAACATTTTATGTACAGTGCATTCATTACATTTTATGCAATCTGTTCAGACAGAAAACCTGACGCACCCTAAACTAAACAAGGTTAGAAAAAGAAATGTAATCAGCACTTTGCAAAGATAAGAGAGGAGCGGTATATAAAGCAGTGGATACAGTACATAAAAAAGCTCAATGAGTCCATATGCTGCAATCTTGTGAGTATAAGTACTTAATCGCTGGCTCTAACACGGAACAAAATTTAAATGAACCTGGGAATTTGTATTCTGTTAACATTGTCACCAACACTGTACGCTGGCACTCTGATACACTTAGTAATCCGTTGACCCTGCGGACCATATAAAACAAATTTTCCACCAAGGTTCCTGCCTTTAGTTTCTTCTTAAAAGATTAAAATATAGGACGGTGGCATTCGGGGTGAGTAATTACCTGGGGCTGTTAAAAGCTTTCACTGTTTTGGTCCTGAAAAATGACATAGCTGCTTTAGTCATCAGTGTATTGGTGTAATGAAAATGCATTTTCCAAGCCACAGTATATTCAGCTTACAAAGATTCAGACGATTAATAATGAAGGATTAATGATTTGTCTTTAGTAATTAGTAGTAGTTTATAAGTGGAGAATAAAAGTGTTACCAAAAGTTTGATCACCCTCTGGGGGAAAAAATGTATGTATTTGTTTGCAACAGATCTTACTACACCAGATTATGATGTGTAACTTGGATTTGGACATTACAGTTACAATGCTGCTGCTTACTTCTGAACACATGCTGGGATGAATTTGTAAGAATCATTTCTGCCGCCACATCAACACCAAAAAAAAAAAAAAAAGAAAAAGAAAAGAAAAGCCAGTTCTCACAGATGTAGTGCCATGTTTTCCACATGAACTGGTACATTATGGATTACAGGTGGTACTTTGGTTCCAACACCTTCTTCATTCCTTGCAGAAAGACACACCGAGACAAACAAGATTTTGGTATTGAGTGCATATCAAGACTTACCAGTCTCCATTATTAAACACCCCGAGATTATTAATGCATCTATAGTACAACATGGCTAGACTCCATCATTTGTTTCACATTTTTCATCATGGCTTGACGCCATTCTTTGGATGTCCACGAGTCTCGTATCATCTTCCAGGTCATTTATTGTCTCCAGTGACATCCTGTTACTTGCCAATTTGGCAACTGTGACACACTCCAGACGCGCATGAATCAACTTTTGCCCTTTTATTAACTCTGTAGTGCTGGAATTAATGATTTAATGACACTGCAGCCATGAAACAACTAACAGTTATTTACACTCAGCTAAAACAGCAGGACTTTGTGTAAAAGGGCAGATGGCATTCTGCTGGATTATAGAGCCAAGGCATCATTCCACTCAACTGATGCACTGAGCCCACACACTTAGCTCTATGTTAGTTTTTTTTCCCTTCCCTCAGTCATGCGCTTTGCAGACAGCGAGGTGAGGATGTTTGGCCCCAGGAGATGTGCAAGACTACAAATAGACCAGATGGGGGCAGTGGTACAACTCCGCTGATCATTCACCCCAAACCGTCCAAACACTTCAAGACAGCAAACACTGTCTTACTGCTGTCAACATTTTCTTTCCTTTTTTTTTTTTTTTCCTTTCAAACAATGCACTGTCCTAAAGACAGCAATGCTTGCTTCTGTCTTGGATTAAAAGATCAGTTAAGATCACATCATTACATTGATATTATATTGCATATTGTGTACATTTTATATATTATGTGCTGTATGTACTGTGCATATAAGCAAAAATTACTATTGCAATTACTGTGATGGCTAAAAGAACTGAGACAAAACTGAAACTGTATGTTTAATGGCATTTTAAATAATAGCAATAAAGATGATAAGATATTTATGCAATTAAATTGCTATACAATGATCAATATTTGGCATGAACTCCTTTATTCGTCAAAACCGGCTGGATCCTCATAGAGCATAGAGACAAAAATACGCCTGCAGTACTTTAGTATCACTCTCTCAAACTCAAACCGTGCCTGTTTGACTGCTTCCTGAAGATCATGTACAGAAGACAGTTTCTTGACCTCTACTGCCTCATTCACCTTTGTTCGAAAATATTCTGTTGGCTTTAAGTCTGGAGAATTAGGTCCAGGGGCTGAAGATTGTCATTGTCACATAGTCATTTTTTCCAATTAATTAGCACAACTTTCAGCCAGATAGACTAGATCTAATTAGTGACATCACCTGTTTTTTGAGCTATAATTCATGGCATATGTTGTCTTAATACTTTTAGCCACCACTATATGAGCAGAATTTAAATTATGTCCTGAACATATTTCTAATTTAGATTAATTATGAACAGGATGAAAAACTGTGAGTTGAATAAAGTTTACAAGGAAAAGAGCTTTTACAGATGATACTGTAAGCCTACTTCGAGTTTAAATGACAAGACAAAGACATGAAGAACTGGATTACATTTGAGATACAGATACAAATAGTGGGATTTTGCTACATTCCTCAAATACTTTACAGATAGCATTATCAACAGGGAGAAACTTCAGAGAACTTCAGTAATAAACGCAGGAAAGCATGAAGACGTTTTTGACAAACTTACATTTTAAACCCAACCCCCTGCACTTTTTTTTGTTTTTTTTTGTATATGTCACCTCCTTTGCCCTTTAAAGTTTGGAGGTCAACAGTAGTTTGTCATGGTGCCTTTCATACAGTCAGTGACCTGTCACTCACAGCCGCTCCTTATTAAGTTCTCAAGTCATGTAGCAATCCTCAACAATGGCTTACTGCTATAAAAAAAATAAATAAATAAAAAAAAAAAAATAAAAATAAATAAATAAATTAAAAAAAAAAAAATATATATATATATATATATAATTTTTTATAGCAGTATATATATATATATATATATATATATATAATTTTTATAGCAGTAT
>JAAGKR010003451.1:0-74544 GCA_011419295.1 Clarias macrocephalus
ACAATTTGTACAGTGTCCCAACTCTTTTGAAATCAGGTTTGTAATTGAAAAGATGTTAACACAGTCTCTCTTGGAAATGGAAGAAATGCACAATATTTTCAGCAAACATTGGTGCATAGTTACTTTTTATGTCATAAATTGAACAAAGATGAATAAAAACACCTCCTCTGGTAGATATCGCAGCTTGCAAACGCTTTTTATAGCCAGCTAAAAGTCTTTCACTTCTTGTACTTGGGATTTTCTCCCATTCTTCCTTGCAAAAGGCTTCTAGTTCTGTAATATTCTTTGATCGTCTTGCATGCACAGCTCTTTTAAGATCTACCCACAAATTTTCAATTATGTTTAAATCAGGGGACTGTGATGGCCGTTCCAAAATCTTCAGCTTGCGTCTCTTGAGGGTTTCCATAGTGGATTCCGAGGTATGTTTAGGATCATTGTCCTGTTATAGAAGCCGTCCTGTTGTCAGATTCAGCTTTACAGATGGTGTGATGTTTGCTTCCAGAATTTGCTGGTATTTAGTGGAATCCGTTCTTCCCTCCACCTGTGCAATGTTTCCTGTCCCACTGGCTGTAACACAACCTCTCCTGCATTTGGGGAGTCTTACACAGCTGCTTAGAGGAAACCATAGTTGTTGAGTGTCTGCAAGTGTGTGCACAAGGTTTAAAGAGTCAAACTATTTGTAAAGTTTTGAAATTGGCATTTACTAATGACAGCTGTTGCCATGCATCAGATCTAACAAGCTGAAAGTCTGAAAACTTGTAAGAAGAATCTAAGACTCTGGAACTCTTAGGGTGCCCAAACTTTTGCACAGTGCCATGATAATGTTTTTCTTTTTTATTTTTGTTCAATTTATGGCATAAGAAGTAATTATGCATCAATGTTTGCTGAAAATATTGTGCATTTTTCCATTTCCAAGAGAGACTGTGTTAACATCTTTTCAATTAACAAAACACCAAAATCGGTTATTTATCAAGGGGTGCCTAAACTTTTGCATAAGATTGTATGTAAATTTGGCAAGATGACGTAAATAATTGATTTATAATTGACCAGTTGTAAGTAATGTATGATTATATGATTAATGAACATCATTAATGCTGCTTTGCTGGACCCTAAAAAGGAACTGTCTATGTAAACGTAGTAATTATTCTAATTAGTAATGACTTGTTGAACTGACTTATTTTGTTGTGTCTAATGTGAACAGGTCGCCTTTAAAAAAGAACACAAAGATTTCAGCCCAAAAAACATCGCCATCGTAAGTAAACTTATTTTAGTTCTGAGATTCTGCATAAAAGCAATTAAGTATGAATTACGATCACATTATAGAGCAAACCCCACCAAACTGATGTGTTTATTTTAAAATGTTATTATCAAATGTATTCCCCTTCATGCAAACTCACGCTAATCGTGCATGTGTTTTTAGCCTGGAGAGAACCGCATGCTGCCTCTGGAGGTGGCTTTATTGAAGATGGTGTCCAAGCCTCTTTGCTGTGAGAATGTCGTGGAGCTCCTGGAATGGTTCGAGTCACCAGATTTCCTCATCTTGGTGCTGGAGCGACCCGACAACTGCATGGACCTTAAGCAATACCTTATGCGTAAAGGAGGAGGATTGGAGGAAGCAGACGCTCGCACCATAATGCAGCAGGTAGTACGGGCTGCTCAGCATTGCTGTGATTCTGGTGTTCTTCATGGTGACATCAAGCCTGCCAACATTCTGATTAATCCCGACACGATGGAGGTGAAATTGATCGACTTTGACTGTGGCGACTTGCTGACAGAAGGGGCGTTCAAGCATTATAATGGTCAGTACAGAATAAATTCGGAATAAAATTAAGGATATGCCGTAAATAATTTTTTGTGACAGTTCTTACTCTGTTTCCTCACTTAGGCAGTGAGAATTACGCTACTTTTGAGGTGAATTCCAACAAAGAGTATTTTGGTGTTCCTGCCACAGTCTGGAGTCTGGGTGTTCTCCTATATGTGATGGTTTGTGGAGAGCGGCCTCCTACCAGAGGTAATGAGTTTATTGTTCAGCATCTGCGGCGATTTAGACATCTCTCTCACGGTGAGAAAAAGCAAAAATCACTGTTTAATTCATGATAATTTTTTTTGTGATCTGCCTAAATTGCCTAAATTTCTTCTCTCTATGCACACAGAATGTTGTGACCTGATAAAACTGTGCCTGGAGGAAGACCATGAACATCTGGCAACTTTTAGTGAAATCTTGATCCACGAGTGGTTTACAGGAGGATGCCAGGACACGGTCCAGGTGAGACAGAATAAAACACATCTAAAATTACTGAGCTAAGATACTGAGTAGTGGACTGTAAATAGTTTAGAGTACGAATTAGTATTGACTGGATTAAGTACTTGATTAGTATTGACTTCTGAAGCAGAAATTGCTCTACATACAGAATTACATTATAAAAGCTTTATTACATAAAACGATGTAAAATTAGGAAATACGAATGCTCTGATCTCTATTTTGTGTAACTGCACTTTAGCTTGGTGCTTCCCTTAACTTAGTCACCATTTATATGTTATACAGCGAGAGGAGAGATTGGAGAATGATGAGACATTCTAAAAGTTCAGCAAAATAAAAATGCATTTTTAATTAATAAATGTAACATATCTTAAGGAATAAACCCCCATACTCTGTTAACCTTATGAAGTGTTGTTGTAGGTTTGCCAAAGCTTGGTGACTCTAATGGAAAGACATATCAGTGAGAGTATAAGACCTCTTTCTGAAGACAGAGCTGACGATCATCCACACAGGACAGGTACAACACACTGAACCTTCGGAGCTCCACAACTCATGTCAGGTGGCAGAGCTTGGCGCAAAGAGTCCAACTACAGGACTACTGACAGATGAACTGCGAGTGTTAGTCTCTTTTTGTGGAGATCACATGGCTAAGAGAATGAGCACAAAAGATCAAAGTAGTTTTCCCCTATCTGACTTGTGAACCGACCTCATGAGCCGTGGCCGAGAAAACAGAAGAGTGTGATCGGTGTTGTGAATCTAGCCAATTATTGAGATAGAGCTGTGGTTGAGAATGTGGAAGCGCTTGATCAGTGCCATGAATCCAGTCAGCATAGTAACACAGCCGATTTGTGAGAGATTTTGCTGTAGTTGAGAAAGTAGAAGCATTCGATCAGCGCTGCGTATCGAGTCAGTGAAGTAACAGAGCTAAATTGTGAAGTAGAGATATAGTCGAGGAAGCATAAGTGTGAAGTTGAGTCTGTTAAATCCATCAAAAGCAAACTTGATATAGTGAAAACACTGTAGCGACAGTCTGGGATAAATGGAAGAGAATTGTGAAGAGAGCATGCAATAATCTCTCAGCGAGATGCATACTGAGCTTTCTTAAATGCCGGAAAAAAAATCAGCAGTGAATAAATCTCAGGAGGTTGGGGCAGGTGGTTTGAAGGGCATAGGAGAAAAGGAAATAAAAGGAAAAAAATTAAAAGACAGGAGGCATCGACATAGCGGAGAGATGTGAACGTTGAGGCTAATCAGCCACATGGTGGAAAATGGAAAGCGGGGTGAGACTTTGCAGAATAAGGTCTTCAGGACAATGTCCATGGGAGTGTGCATGACTCTCTGACCCATCCTGTACCTAGGAACCTTAAAGCATGTACGATCTGCTTGTTTTCGGAGGCTTTAATGAATGCAGAAAATGGCTTGCGGCCCTGTCTGCTTAAAACGACGTGTTAGCCAATGGGACAGCTCATTGGACGATGAGGGTTGAGAGTTGTAGGCACACTCAACCCATGATAAGAACTTGCTCCAGGAGATGGTTTTCTGAGAGGTCATACATCTTGAAGCGACCTTGAGGCTTGATTCTTTTCCTTTGTTTGGCCATTGGATTGAGGATGGAAACCAGACATTAGGCCGAACCTATGGAATACATTTAAGAATTGGGAGGTGAATTGTGGTCCTATGTCCGAGACTATGTTCCTGGGAAGTCTATGAAGTGGGATGACATTAATGATTAATAATTCAGCAGTCTCCTTGGCGATGTACCAGCTGATGTATATAAACCTGTTACAAAGTCAAGAGCAACATGCAACCAGGCACGATGAGGAACAGGCAAGGGTCTTAGGAGAACGGCAAGGTTTCCATGGATGCACCTTGTGCAGACAACGTATGCTGTCATGAAACTTGAAACGTCCTCTCTTAGAATCAGCCACCAGAAGCACTGTTGGATGGCGAATAGAGTTCGTGAGATCCCGTTGTGACCATGGCCCCATTCCAGAACCTGATGGCATAAGGCGAGAGGAACGAAGAGTCAGTGTGGGGAAACATTACTAGGTCCAGGCTCATTGGTGGTTATTTGACCAGGTTCTTTGACCCTGGTTGGTAGAAAAGGGTAAAGTTAAACATTAAAGCTCTCGATTGCTGATGTCATAGTTCTTCTCTGCAGGGGTTAGATAGTGAGAAAAGAACGTGCAGGGTTGTAGCTTGTTGTCAAGGAGCAATATCTGGTAGATAACCCACCCCAGTGTTGGAGGCACCGACCTCCTCAACAAATTGACAGGTTGGACCTGGGATGGTGAGGATTGGGGCTGACGTGTCTTGAGGTCAGAGTAGGCTTTCTTGGCTCTCTTGTCCCAATAAAACTGTGTCTTAGAGAAGTTCGAACTTTAAAGTAGCAGCGATGGAGCTGTAGCCCCTAATGAAATTGCAGTCGAAGTTGGAAAAGCCCTGGAACCTCTGAAGCTCCTGTCATGAGGTTGGGGTTGACCAATTGGCAACCGCTTGAAGCTTGGCCGGTTCCATCTCTATTCTCCATCACAAACCCCAGAAACATTGTTTATGTTGTGTGGAATTCGCATTTTTCAGTCTTGACGAATAAGTCATTAATGTGACCCTGGAAGACACCACTGGTTAGACCAAATGGGACCACAAGATACTCCTAGTGTCTGGTTGTGGTGCTGAAATCGGTTTTCCATTCGTCGCCTTCTTGGATTCAGACGGTAGTATGGTAGGCATTGCGTAGGTCCGATTTTTTAAATCAATAAAAAATAATCCGGCCCCTGCAGGGGATTAGGACGGACGAACTTGCTGCAAGGAACTCTGTTTGTGGCCTCCTGTTTTTTAGGCTTGAGAGAATAAAGGCGACCTTGAGAGGGGTGGTCCCAGGGAGCATGTTCATGGCACAGTCATATGGTCAATGAGGGGGAAGAGAAACAGTGCAAGATTAGCTAAAGACCTGTTTGAGAGAGCTCAGGAGGTTCACTTATAACAACCAGGTTGAGACATGAAGCGGCAGCAGCTTGCAGGCATGAAGTTGAGCATGACGAGCTCCATCCCGTGATAATGTTCCTAGGTCAGTTGATTTGTGGGTTGTGCAGGGTTAACCAGAGAAGACCGTGGACCTTTCCATGATGAAGAGGGAAGTCTCCTCAGAGTGACTGACTCTTAGCCTGAATAAATGGGTCTGATGGCTGATTCAAGGGAGGGAGCTCCTGTTGAGGGAAAATAAGCAAAGTCAGCAGCAAGGGTCCTGAGCCTCCCAGAGCTCAATGCTCAAGCCCTCCACAGGGGGAGTGTTATGACATATGACATTTTGGAGCATACTGAGGACAAGGAGCCTCCAGTTGATTAGCGCCTGGACCAGGTAGGCGTGTCGTTCATGGATAAGATATATGGGAAGTAGATGGTGTTGGTCTGGGAGACTTTCTGGAGTCTTGCCCTCTAGTGCTCCCAGCCATGCTAGAGGGCTCTACTTTTTACTTGAGCAAATGACCTGCCTGTCTGCATTAGAAACAGGCTCCTTCCACCCAACAGAGGCTCTGCTCCTTCGATGGGTTGTGGGTTCTGTAGTTCAAAAATCACAGAACATTGGGAAAGAAAGGAGCAGCATGTGCCTAAATCCCCTCATAACTAGGTGGGACGGGAAGGTGTGGATCCCATTGCACGTTGGTGCTTAGCTGGACCTGTTGGATCTAAATTGTGAAGCTCCTGCTGATGTGCCCCAAGGAGGGCACCTAGGCTCTCCAGGGTTATCCCATTCAGTCAAACTCCACTGGATCCATAACTGGCCGGATTATTCTGTCAAGGGGTGGAGCTTGGCTCAAGGAGTTGTGGCATGAATACAGTCAACAAAATAACAAAGCTGAGCAGACCGAGCGGTAGTTGAGAAAGCGGAAGCGTTTGATCAGCAGCGTGAATCCAGTCAGCGATGTAAAAAATTCAATGCATTAGACAGATTCGTAGTTTATGCAGTTTATGACCTTTGTGCACTTTATGTTGTCTTTGTTAGAAGAAAGCAAAGTAGAAAAAGTATTCGAGAAAGCAGAAGCATGAGGTTGAGTCTGTGAAATCTGTTAGTGTAGCGACAAATTAATATTGTGAAAAAAAAAGCTTCTTTAAATGCTGGAAGAAATCAGCCGTGAATGAGTCTCAGGTGCATGGAGGGCGGTCTTGAGGGCGAGGAAAAAAAGAAGCATGACAGTATGGGAACGTAAATGTAAACGGGCAGGAGTTGTGACACCTCATTATCCTTTTAGTTACTTCCAGACATGTTAAACAATGTTTCATCTTCTGTTCTACTTCCCTCTATTTAAGGGGAGTTTGATGTCCCGCAGTGTGATGTGCAGTCTGTCTCTGATATACAATTTCCTGGTCCTCTGATAAGGTGAGAGGCTCCTTCTTCACTCATACTTTGAATATTTCCGCTGTAGTGTCTTGTAGCATCTTTTTGGCTGGTTTGAGTGTTTATGTAAGTGTGTGTGCAGTAATTCATGTAATATAGCTGTTCCAACATCTGTTACAGGGATATAACACAGATTGAGGAGTTGTTAAGGTTTATCCAGGTCACATATGAAGAGTGCTCATACTCCTTGAGTAATGCTGAGCAGCAGTATTCGTATTTCTTCTGGTTGATTATGGAGTGCTTTTGTGAACGAAATAGAGTAAGTGCTGGAGTTCATTACACTGTAACAAACAAATTGTTTTCTGTTTACTAATAACCTTTAGTTAGCAAGTGTCTGAGTAGACAAGGCCGGTTAAAGGCATGTAAGCATAAATGTTTGTACAGTGAGACAGGTGGGTTAATATATTTTTCTTTTATAGCAAGTAATCATGGCTGACATCTCTGATGTGCTTTACAATGGTTTCTGCGTTGTGAGTGAAAAGGTGAGTGTTTTAGCATGAGCTTCTATCTGTACTGTGAGTTGTATATGTCAAATTCACATATACTAATGTGATACTTTCTACTTTAGCACGGACATGTCATGGAGAACCTGCAGGACTGGTGTATTCCTCTGGAGAAACTTTTAAGCTCCAGTGCTCCAGAAGACGAGAAGAGACATAATGCTATTCAAATGGGAGATGATCACGGTACGGATATGCTACACATTAACAGCAGTTTTCTGGCGTAACTACATTCACTTAATTAGGAACAACTGCTCATTGATGAGATTACTTAATCAGCTAGTCACTTATCAGCAGCTGTGCAACATATAAACGAATGTAGATACAGATCAAGAGCCTCACTTAATACTCAAGTCAAGCATTAGATCAGAGAAAAATCATGTCAGTGAATATAACTATGGCAATGTTTTATTTTTCAGAAATGTGACTGGCTAATTGCATTATTGCATGAATGTGCAGGTATTTCTAAAAAGTGGATACTGATACTGACATTCTGATTCTAGCATGTTTGGTTATTTTTTAGCCTCCAGAGGATGGACATATGCAGCACATATCTGCTATGTTGTGGCACAAATGGAGCTGGGATCACGGCCACATTTCGAATTTGTTGGATATAACAGGTATTGTGGGCCCGTGTGAGCATTTGTGTGTGTGCTTTCCTCATTTGACATGTTTTCCTTTGTACCAGTGAGACAGAACAGAGTCCAGCTAAGAAGGAGGCATTTGAGAGAACTGAAGTCTATGAATACGTTCTCTCTCTGACTTCAGACAGCGGAAAATTCGGACAGCAACACTTTCAGGTTGGATTATTTTTTCTTCTCTTTTTCCATCTCAGATTTCATTTTATGATTACCTGTTATAATGAAAATGCATATCTGTTCCTATCTCTTTCTTAGAAGTTCAAGTTCTCCCATGCCATCAAGCTAGCCAATGATGCACATGATGATCAGGCACTCGATTACTGTGAGAGCATTTCTATAACACTCTGCAGATTCCCTTACTGCATGGAATACAGTATGATAGAGCAACTTACAAAGGTAAAGAAGATCCTCCGCTAGGGTTGCCAACTCGCAGAAACAGAAATAAGTAACGCTGGGTTGGGTGTGAGGGTGTTCTACAATTGTTTTTTACCCCCCCCCCCCCCCCTATAGAATTTTCTCATTCTATAGTATATCTGTATAATCTGTTTGAATATGTGAACTTCCAGGATCCGGGTTCGATTCAGGGCCAGGCTCGATTACTATGTCTGTGTGGATGGAGTTTGTGTGTTGTCCCCGTGCTTGGTGGCTTTCCTCCGGGTACTCCAGTTTTCTCCCACAGTTCAAAGACAGATTACACTAAATGGTATTCCCAAATTGCCTGTAGTGTGTGAGTGTGTGTGTGTGCCCTGCGATGGATTGGCATCCTGTCCAGGGTGTACCCTGTCTCGTGCCCTAAGTCTCTTTAGGCGTTGAGTGAGTCAGTTAATGTTATATTAAAAATAATCAGTGTATCTATCAATTCTTACAGATTAATTTGTCTTTAGGTTCTGTTCTGTGTTTTCACTTTTGCCGTCATTTTTGCTCTGGTGCTATGGCTCCTGATCTTAGAGCAGTAGCTCTAGAGCGTATGGTGAACTGGAAGAACGGCCATTCAGTGTCCCAGAAAAACCTTGTCTTATTTTGAATTATGACATAAATCACTTGGTATAAAAGTTAACAAACTGTTAGATCTTTGACTCGGGCGGCACCACAGACATGAGACCACAGACATGAGGCGACAGACATGAGGCGAGGTCTTATGCATAAAGCGTAGTTTTATTAGAAATAATAGGGAAAGGATTTAAGGAATGTGGAAGGAAATAAGGGGAAGAAAGCAGGAAAGGTGTACACGTAATGATCTAGAGGCAGTGCATTCGGCTGTCGAGTGTTGGTAGTGAAGAAGTGGCAAAGTGGCAGTGGGCAGTGGCTCCTGCCCGCCCTTTGACACGACTTTCACAGTCCAAAAGTCTTTTTATGTCCAAAGTCTGGGCGGCTTTTCCTACCTGGGAACGGGGGCCTTAGAAGCGAATGTGCTAGCCTTTTCCTTCTCGGCGGCTGGATCATGGCTGACCTATTTATGGCTTTTGCCTATATGGCGATCAAACAGCAGCATTCAGTTTATTTGCCTTTGAAGTCATGCAGGCTTATTTACTGATTTTGTCTACGTGGCATTCAATGCATTTACCTATGATGTATGGAATCCATCTACCGCACAACTCTAGACTCTCAACCTTAAACTCTGGAACTTTGAGAACTTTGAGAACTTTCTCTGCGAGTGAAGCTCCCCGCCTCGCTTTACCTTTGAGAGCAGTGTTTCTCTTAGTATGTGTGTGTGTGTGCACGCATTTTATAGTGATTTCACTAATTTCATTGCTGTATAAAGTTAGATGTGCGCTTTTTATTCTGGTCTCTAGAGTCAACCTGAGGTAATATCCATTAGCTCCCTTCCTTCCCATCTAGTACATCTGAGTGAGAAACCTTCCCAGTTCCCTGCCTTGTTCACACACTAGAATCTTTTCCCTGCACCCTTAGCCCCACCTTGGTAAGATGCCACCCTGCATACACCCTGGTACTGCCCAATAAGAATCACCTTCTCTGTTCTCTGGTTTGCTAAAGACCATGACAGACAGGTTGAAGGTAAGGAGGGGTTTCTTTCTGTCCACTGATGTCTTGCATCTCATACCAATGACCCTGTCTTATTAGTCTAATGTCTAATGTTTATCTCTCATAGATTTCACAGCATCCAGTATATGTTCAAATCGGGACAGGTCTTTTAGTTTCAAATATGAGTCGATTCCATATTTTATGGGATGTTGGCAACCCTACCCTCTGTGTTGTGAAATGTCTCTTGGGTTTTAAATGTAAAGTCTTCATCAGGGGCTTGCTTTCTCTTGTGTCATGTAGCTCTCTGAAGATCTGGTTGAAAGGAGCAGGAAAAGACAACCCACGTGGCTGAAAACACTTCAGCAGGGGCACGAAGGCAGACATGCTTTTATAAGCACTGTGTTTAAAGATGATGCAGAACACTGTATGTTAATATCATAAAAATTATAATAAACATTCCAACATCAATTAGCAAGGAGTGTAGAGTGCGAGTGTGAGAATCAAACTCACAATCTTGTAAAAAGCAGTTATGGAGAGAGAGAGAGAGAGAGATAAGGATGCTATGCTCCATTTAAGAAGGCACTCTGAGCATAAAATACACTGAAGTCTAATGCCATCTGAGTTTTATAAGATATACAGTACAGACCAGTTTGGACACACCTTCTCATTCAAAGAACTCATTACTTTAAGAAATGAAGGTCGGTCAGTCCGAAAAATTGGGAAAACTTTGAAAGTGTCCCCAAGCGCAGTCACAAAAACCATCAAGCGCTACAAAGAAACTGGCTCACATGCGGACCGCCCCAGGAAAGGAAGACCAAGAGTCGCCTCTGCTGTGGAGGATAAGTTCATCCGAGTCACCAGCCTCAGAAATCGGCGGTTAACAGCAGCTCAGATCAGAGAGCAGGTCAATGCCACACAGAGTTCTAGCAGCAGACACGTCTCTAGAACAACTGTTAAGAGGAGACTGTGTGAATCAGGCCTTCATGGTAGAATATCTGCTAGGAAACCACTGCTAAGGACAGGCAACAAGCAGAAGAGACGTGTTTGGGCTAAAGAACACAATAAAGAAAACTCTTTGAATGAGAAGGTGTGTCCAAACTTTTGGTCTGTAGTGTATACAGAAGGATGGTTCAGCACCCAGCAGTTGGCTCTTTATCATTTTAAATTGAATGGAAAAAATCTAACAGAGTATGTAATTAGTAATAAATTCTCATACAGAGACAAGTGGGTTATACCACATGGCTAAAAATACAGTTAACTCATTGTGTGTGTGTTAAACAGCTGAATTTCACTTACGCTATTTCGTCTGGGGGTTCCTGGGGAAAGGAAACTGCAGTATTGTCTACGCTGGATTCCGTAAGGCAGACAAAAAAGCGGTAATTAATCTGATTTAAAGAATAACTTGTTTTTCAAAGGTCTAGTCATTCAAACACAACTCGACAACACAATGATTAAACAACTTTTATCTGAGCATTGAAGCTGTGGATCATTTTAGTCTTTCAGAAATGAGGAAATGCTGCAGCACCTTATAGCATTATACAGACTGTGTTCAGCTGCACTTCAATCAGTCAATACACAGATGCAAATTTGACAAGATGAAGTGAATAAATGATTTGAAATATTTCACAGCACCTGAAGTTACCTGCTGTAATTACTATCTGATTATGCAATTAATGAACATCATTAATGCTCATTTACTGGACCTTAAAATGTAGCGTCTGTGTTGAACTGACTCATTTTGTTGTGTCTATGTGAACAGGTCGCCTTTAAAAAAGTACACAAAGATTTCAGCCCCAAAAACATCACCATTGTAAGTAAACTTACTTTAGTTTTGAGATTCTACACGATTCTAAGCAATTAGGTATAAATTACAATCACATTATAAACCAAACCGCCACCAAACTGATGTGTCCATTTACTCCTTCCTCCTAACATGATCACAAACAACTCAGATTCATATTTTATTACCTTTCATTCGTAATAAATATCATGTACTCAGTGGCAATCCAATCTTTCTCCACTATACTGTACCACAGTTCAGATGTATTCGCTCCATGCAAACTCATGCTAATCGTGCGTGTGTTTTTAGCCTGGAGAGAACCGCACACTGCCTCTGGAGGTGGCGTTATTGGAGATGGTGTCCAAGCCTTCTCGCTGTGAGAATGTCGTGGAGCTCCTGGAATGGTTCGAGTCACCTGATTTCCTCATCTTGGTGCTGGAGCGACCCGACAACTGCATGGATCTTAAGCAATACCTTATGTGTAAAGGAGGGGGATTGGAGGAAGCAGACGCCTGCACAATCATGCAGCAGGTGGTTCAGGCTGCTAAGCATTGCTGTGATTCTGGTGTTCTTCATGGTGACATCAAGCCTCCCAACATTCTGATCAATCCCGACACGATGGAGGTGAAGTTGATCGACTTTGACTGTGGGGACTTGCTGACAGAAGGGGCGTACAAGCATTATAAAGGTCAGTTCAGAATGAATTCTAAATAAAAAATAAGGATAGACAGTGAAGAATTCTTTTTTGTGACATTTTTTGCTCTTTCTTTCTTTCTTTCTTTCTTTCTTTTCTCACTCAGGCAGTAAGAATTACGCTTCTTTTGAGGTGAATTCCCACAGAGAGTATTTTGGTGTTCCTGCTACAGTCTGGAGTCTGGGTGTTCTCCTGTATGTGATGGTTTGTGCAGAGCCGCCTCCTACCGGCGGTAATGAGTTTATTGTTTGGCATCTGCGGCGATTTAAACACCTGTCTCATGGTGAGAAAAAAACAAGAAAAAGCATTTTAATTCATGATACATTTTTGTTTGTGAACTTTCTAAACTGTCTTCTCACTATACACAGAGTGCTTTGACCTGATAAAACGGTGCCTGGAAGAAGACCATGAACATCGGGCAACTTTCAGTGAAATCCTGAGCCACGACTGGTTTACAGGGGGATGTCAGGACACAGTCCAGGTGAGACAGATCAAACGTCACGTCACGTACACTAAGGAGTAAGTCTATTAATAGTCTAGAGTACATGAAGTGTGCTGAATCATTATGATTAACTTCTGGAATAGAGATTGCTATATGTTCAGTATTACAAAAAACTGTGACAAATGAGGAAATAGTAATGTTTCCTTAAGTGTTTAAGTGTAAAAGTATTAACCTTTTATATATTATAGCGACAGGAAAGATTGGAGAATGATGAGACATTCTCAAAGTTCTGTAAATTCAAAATAAAAATGCATAAAAAAATAATAACTTAAGGAATAAAAACCCCATATCCTGTTACACCTATAAAATGTTGTTGTAGGTTTGTCAAAGCTTGGTGACTCTGATGGATAGACATAGCGATGAGAGTTTGAAATCTCTTCCTGAAGACATAGCTGATCCACACATGACAGGTACAAGACCCAGAACCTCTTGAGCTCCATTCCTTACTATTCTTTTAGTTACTTACAGCCATATTAAACAATGTTTCATCCTCTATTCTACTTCCCTTTCATTTCAGGGGAGTCTGATGTTTCGCAGAGTGATGAACAGTCCACCACTGATGAAAAGATACCATTTCCTGGTCCTCTGATGAGGTGAAATGCTCATTCTCCACTCACACCTTCAATGTTTCAACTGTGACATTTTATCAGTAAACGTAAACTAGCTGTTCCAACATCTGTTACAGGGATACGACAGAGATCGAGGAGGTGTTAAGGTTTATCCAGTTCACATATGAAGAGTGTTCGCGCTCCTTAAGTAATGCTGAGCAGCAGTATTCGTATTTCTTCTGGTTGATTATGGAGTGGTTCTGTGAACGAAATAGAGTAAGTGCTGGAGCTCATTACACTGTAACAAACAAAGCGTTATCTGTTTACTAATTACGTTTTCCTGTTAACTAAACTGACATATTAGTTAACTAAGTAATCCAGGTTGCTAGTAGCTGACTTTAAGTAGTCATGGTTGGCTAAGGGTGTGAAAGCGCAAATGTTTGTACAGTGAAACAGTTGAAGTTCTTTTTCTTTTGCAGCAAGTAAACATGGCTGATGTCTCTGATCTGCTCCACAATGGTTTCTGCCTTGTGAGTGAAAAGGTGAGTGTTTCAGCATGACGTTCTGTCTGTACTGTGTGTTGTGTTAGTCAGATTCACATACACTAATGTGATACTTTCTGCTCTAGAACGGACATGTCGAGAACCTGCAGGATTGGTGTATTCCTCTGGTGAAGCTTTTAGGCTCCAGTGCTCCAGAAGACGAGAAGAAACATGATACTATTGAAATGGGAGATGATTACGGTATGGATATGCTCCACATTAACAGCAGTTTTCTGGACTGAACATGCCGTAACTACATTCAGTTAATTAGAAACAACTGCTAATTCATGAGATTACTCAACCAGTTAGTCACTTTTCAGCAGAAGTGCAACATAGAAACTAATGTAAATACAGATCAAGAGCTTCTGTTAATGTTCACATCAAGCTTGAGCATGAAGAAAAATCTCATTGATCATAGATTTTTTTTCCCTCCAGATACATAATTGGCTGATTGCATGATTGCTTGAATGTGCAGGTATTCCTTAAAAAATGGATGCTGATTCTGACGTGCATGTTTGGTTGTTATTTCCAGCCTCCAGAGGATGGACTTATGCAGCACATATCTGCTACGTTGTGGCACAAATGGAGCTGGGATCACGCCCACACTTTGACTTTGTTGGATATAACAGGTATTGTGGGTGTGTGTGAGCATTTGTGTGCGTGTGCTTTCCTCATTTGACATGTTTTTCTTTGTACCAGTGAGACAGAACAGAGACCTGTTAAAAAGGAGGCCTTTGAGAGAACTGAAGTCTATGAATATGTTCTCTCTCTGACCTTGGACAGCGGGAAGTTCGGACAGAAATGCTTCCAGGTTGAAATTAGTTTTCTTCTTTTTTTTCATGTCAAATTTAATTTCATGATGAACCATTACTGTATATTGAAAATGAGTGTCCCTATTTGTCTTAGAAATTCAAGTTTTCCTATGCCAGCAAGCTAGCTAAGGATGGACATGATGATCAGGCGCTCGATTACTGTGAGAGCATTGCTATAACACTCTGCAGATTCCCTTACTGCATGGATTACAGTATAATAGAGAAACTTTCAAAGGTAAAGAAAATCCTCCGTGTTGTGAAATGGCTCCTGGGTTTTAAATGTAAAGTCTTCATAGGTAGATTGCTTTCTCTTTGTGTCATTAGCTCTCTGAAGATCTAGTTGAACGGATGAGGACAAGACAACCCAAGTGGCTGAAAACACTTCAGCAGGGGGACGAAGGCAGACACGCTTTTATAAGCAATGTCTTTAAGGATGATGCAGAACACTGTATGTTACCATTACAACAACTACAGTATATTAAATATTTCAAAATCATAAAGCAAGGTGTGTAGAGTGCTTTATAGGTAGCAATCTCACAACCGTGTAAAAAAGCTATGGTTAGAAAAATGAGGATTATATGCTTCGTTTAAGAAGGCACTCTGAGCATAAAATACAAAAATAAATAAAAGTCTAATGTTACATGAGTTTTATAAGATTCATACAGAAAAAATACTCAGCACACAGCAGTCAACTCTTTATTAATTTAAGATAGATGGAAAAATCTAAGAGTATGCAATCATTAAATATAGTTTTCAGACTGTGACACCTGGCTGAAAATAGACATAACTCACTGTGTGTGTGTTTGTGTGCGTGTAAAACAGGCGAGTTTCATTCACGCTACTTTGTCTGGTGGTGCCTGGGGAAAGAAAACTACGGGACTTTCTATGCCGGATTCCGTAAGGCAGATAAGAAAGCAGTAATGAAACTCTTTTAAATAATAACTTGTTTTTACAAAGATCTTGGCATTCAACACACCTGATGATTGAAACACTTCTATCTGAACATTGAAGCTGTGGAATTTAGAAATAAGGAAATGCTGCAGCACCTTATACAGACTGTGTTCAGATCCCCTAGAAGTTAAAATCAATCATTACACAGGTGTAAATTTGGCAAGATGCAGTAAATAATTGATTTGAAATATTTCACAGTATACCTGAAGTCACCTGCTGTGACGATTATGTAATTAATGAACATCATTAATGCTCATTTACTGGGCCCTAAAATGTAGCATCTGTGTAAATGTAATTATTATACTAATTAGTAAAATGATCACTTGTTGTTCTGACTCATGTTGTTGTGTCTATGTGAACAGGTCACCTTTAAAAAAGTACACAAAGATTTCAGCACCAAAAACATCACCATCGTAAGTAAACTTTAGTTCTGAGGTTCTGCACAGAAGCAATTAGGTATAAATTACACATTCTAGAGCAAACCCCCACCAAATTGATGTCTATTTACTCCTTCCTGCTAACATGATCAGGTCTTTACCCCAACTCAGATTCACATTTTATTAACTTTTATAGTAAATAATATGCAAATATAATACATGTTAGAGACTCAGTGGCAATCTGCACCTTCTCCACTATACCACAGTTCAGATACAAGCTAACAAGCGTTTTTTTTTTTTTAGCCCGGAGAACATCGCATTCTTCCTCTGGAGGTGGCGTTATTGGAGATGGTGTCCAAGCCTTCTCGCTGTGAGAATGTCGTGGAGCTCCTGGAATGGTTCGAATCACCTGATTTCCTTATCTTGGTGCTGGAGCGACCCGACAACTGCATGGACCTTAAGCAATTCCTTATGTGTAAAGGAGGAGGATTGGAGGAAGCAGACGCTTGCACCATAATGCAGCAGGTGGTTCGTGCTACACAGCATTGCTGTAATTCTAGTGTTCTTCATGGTGACATCAAGCCTGACAACATTCTGATCAATCCTGACACAATGGAGGTGAAGTTGATCAACTTTGACTGTGGCGACTTGCTGACAGACAAGCATTATAAAGGTTAGTTCAGAATAAATTCTGAATAAAAATGAAAGATACGCAGAGAAAAATCCTGATAGTTTTTGCTCTTTCTCTTTTTTCTCACTCAGGCAGTAAGAATCATGCTCCTATTGAAGTAAATTCCCACAGAGAGTATTTTGCCATCCCTGCTACAGTCTGGAGTCTGGGTGTTCTCTTGTATGAGATGGTTTGTGCAGAGCGGCCTCCTATCGGTGGTAATGAGTTTATTGTTTGGCATCTGCGGCGATTTAAACATCTATCTCATGGTGAGAATTACTTTTTTAATTCATGATAAGGTTTTTTGTGAACTTTCTAAATTTCTGTCTCCTCACTACGCAAACAGACTGCTGTGACCTGATAAAACTGTGTCTAGAAGAAGACCATAAACTTCGGGTAACTTTCAGTGAAATCCTAAGCCACAACTGGTTTACAGGTGGATGTCAGGACACGGTTCAGGTGAGGCAGATAGAATGAAACAGATCTAATGTCACTGAGCTAAGACACTAAGCAGTAAGTCTGTAAATAGTTTAGTGTGCAGGTAGTGTATTGACTTCTGTAACAGAGATTTCTCTACAGAATTACATTAAGAATACTTTATTACATAAAAATGTATGTATCATGTCATGCCAGGTCATGCCTTAAAGTCATTGTACTTTGATTCCACATTCCACTCCACTCCTTCCTTTTTGCTGCCTCACTATTGCAACAAACACACCTGTTTCACTCCACTGGAAGGGAGACAAACTGGTAGATGACGGAATTTGGGAGTTATGGGCGTACTCCACCCAGGGCAGGAACCTGATCCAACAGGAGACATTCCAGGAGGCCATGCACCTCAGGCTACCTCAAGGGATTGATTCTTCCTCCAATGAGTTGACCAAAATGGTACCCCTGTACATCGAGTTTTATATGAACTATCATGAGTTTGGCGGTCCCCTTTGCAGATGGGAGTTTTGGCAGTGTGACGAAGTCCAGAGCAATGTCAGACCAAGGGCAGTTCAGGATAGGCAGGGGTCTGAGGAGACCTGCTGGTGCTGTGTTGACGTGTTTGTACCTTATACAGATGTTACATGCCATCACAAAGCTGGAGACGTCCTCCTTTATCGTGGGCCACCAAAAACATTGCTGGTTCGAGCTGCGCCATGGTGGTAGAACAGTTTGGAGCTATGTGCCCATTTCAGGACCTGATGGCGTAGAGTATGGGGAACGAAGAGGCGGTTAGAAGGAACGTCACTAGGCCCCAAACGGGACCACTAGGTACTCATAATGTTCCGTTGGGGTGTTGAAGGTAGTCTGCCACACGTTTCTGTCTCGAATGCGGATGAGGTGGTATGCGTTTTGCAAATCCAATTTGGAAAAGAGCTTGGTCCCCTGTTCAAACGGTGGACATCAGTGGGAAACAGTATCGGTTCTTTATTGTGATGTCATTTAGGCCTCAATAATCGATACATAGACGAAGGAAACCATCTTTTTTACCCACGAAAAAGTTGGCCCCCAGAGGGCAGGATGATTAATCCACTTCGTGAGGGACTTGGTGATGTATTGGTCCATTGTTTAGCGTTCCTTGTATGATAGGGAATAAAGATAGACTTTAGGGGGGGTGTTGCCTGGGAGCAGGTCGATGGACCAGTCGTAGGGTCGGTTGAGGGGAAGAGAGATGGCCTCGGATTAAATTTCTAGCCCAGTCGATCTGAAGGTTGTGATGAGTTAACCAGGGGCAGAACAATCCATGATAAATAATGAGGACTGCTTACAGTGGTTGCGTGAGACCTTCAAGCCGATAAGCAGAGTCCTGTGAGTGATGATGGAAGCGGCCTCCCGTTGAGGGCCTGGACCTTTAGATGGGTCTCCAAGGGCTGTGGCGTGGGGCATGGTCGTGAGGCAGAAGCAATTGGTTAAAGCTGTGGAACTAATCAGCGAAGTGTCAGAGAAAATCACAAAGCGAGAGCTGTAGTCAAAAAGGAAAATGTTAAATCGGTAACAGAAATCAAAGATCGAGGCAACAGAACAGAAAACATGAGATGGAAGCCGTAATCAAAAGTGGAAGTGCAAGATCAAAGCCAGGAAATCAAAGAGCAAAGCAACAATCCAAATCGAGACACAAAAAACAAGAAAACGAGACAAGAAGAAATCATGAAACAAAACATGAGAAAACTGGGGAAAAAATACAAACAATAATCCAATGATTTAAGCAGCGCACAGTGCATGGTTAAATGCTGGAGTAATCAGCAGAGAATGAGAAACCAGTGTTCAGACGGGGCGGAAACTGGGGCGTGGGAAAGGACACATGATGGCCTAGAGAAAACTTTGGGACCTATATAGAGTAGACATGCCCCTAGGTGTCATGCACTGTCCTTAATTGCCATCGTGGAAGCATTTCCTTGTGACAGCCTGAAAGAGAGGCGTTACAATACCCCTCTTCTGTGAATGGCCCCACCATGTGTTGCACGGCGGGTACCCCTGTATTTCAAGTTCCTGCTCTGAGAACATGGGTGGAGGGTTGCTGAACTGACACTTAAAGGGGGACATGCCCAGGGAAGAGTGCCATAGAGTTTTGTGTGCGTACTTCACGCAGATCAGATGGTCGGCCCAGAAGGAGGGGTGGGCGGAGGCCACGCACCTAAGGGAGAATTCAAGGTCCTGGTTGACCCTCACTGTCTGCCTGCTTGTCTCCCAGTAAAAACCTGTAGAAAGACTGGCCGTGGCCCCGATTAGGGTACAGAAAGCCTTCCAGAACTCACTGGCAATCTATGGTCCATGATCTGAGACCAGGTCGAGGGGAAGGCCATGAAGACATACCACATGCTGTAATGTAATGTAATATAACATAATAGTGCAGTTTTCTTCGCTGATGAAAGTTTTGGCAAGTGGATAAACTTGCAGGCTTTGGAGAAGTGATCATCCACAACTAATATCACAGTGTTTCCCTTGGAGGGAGGCAATCCTGTGACAAAATCAATGACCATGGTGGCGATTGTATATGCAATGGGTGTAACAACCGGTGAGGACATATGCAGCCCTCCTTATTTTGCGCGTATACAGGGCACGCTGTTACATAGGCCCGAACATCTTTGTCCATGCCATGCCACCACATGTTGTTGTGCCTAAAGGATCGCTTGTTCAATCACCTGGTGCACTCGGGCTACGATCCTCTGGGCCGGTATTATGGGCTGGTTTCTGAGATGGGGGTCCCATTACCGTGACAAGGCATCGGTTTTCAGGTTCTTAGAGCCCAGCCTATATGACAATGAATAGTCGAGTCTGGTGAAGAAGAGGGACCACCTGGCTTGTCGAGGGTTGAGGCGTTTAGCCGACTGGATGTATGCATGTATACACTGGATGTATGTATGTATCTTATGATCCCTCCAAATGAGAACCTGGTGTTTGGCCCCCTTTAACTAGTGTCTTCACTCTTTCCAAAGCCAATTTTATAGCCAGGAGTTTGCGGTCTTTCTTCGGGTTTTCACCCCTAGAGTAATAGGCAGACAGAATGCATCTGATCTGATCATGTTATCTGCCTCTCAAAACCACATCAAGAATAGTCTCTCCAAGATTCGTTATCCTTTTCACCATCTCACACATTATCAACCCATGCTTTGTCAGACTGACCCTTCCTTTGTCCATGCGTTGTGTTAACCCCAGTTTTCATGTCTCCCAGATCCACAGATTGGCACCTTGCCCTCTGGGTCTCAACTGGACTCCACTTGTTCCAGCCTCCATTCACTCTTGAGCATTAGACAGGAACCATAGCTTACAACGGATGTCTCCTTCACTTCATTCTGCATCTGCATTTGGATCTTACCCCTCCTCTATCCCCTCCCCTATCCCCTATATTCCTGATCATAACACAAATGAGGAAATACTAATGCTGTGGAGTCTATTTTGTGTTTGAAATGTAACTGCACTTTAGCTATATACCCCGCTTAAGTTATTCAAATTTAATATACTATTGAGGCATGAGAGATTGAAAAATGATAGGACATTCTTAAAGTTCTGAAAATTAAAAATAAAAAAATATTTGTAATAATTAAATGAAAAGTAATGTAAGTAATAAAAACCCTATACCCTGTTGAATCTATGAAGTGTTGTTGTAGGTTTGCCAAAGCTTGGTGAATCTGATGGATGAACATAGCAATGAGAGTATAAAACCTCTTCCTGAAGACAGAGCTGATGATCCTCCACACAGGACAGGTACAGCACACTGAACCTCCTGAGCTCCACACCATACAGGCCTTTTCAACCAAGTTAAACAATGTTTCTTCATCTGTTCCACTTCCCTTTAATTTAAGGGAAGTCTGATGTCCCGCAGTGTGATGTGCAGTCTAGCCCTGATAAAAGGATACAATTTCCTGGTCCTCTGATCAGGTGGGATGCTCTTTCTCCAGTCATACATAAAATTTTTCAGCTGTAGTGTTTTTCAGATGTTTAAATGTATGTATGTATGTATGTATGTATGTATGTATGTATGTAAGTATGCAGTAATCCATGTAAACTAGCTGTTTCAACATCTGTTACAGGGATATGACTCAAATCGAGGAGCTGTTAAGGTTTATCCAGGTGACATATGAAGAGTGTTCACGCTTCCTGGGTAATGCAGAGCAAAGGTATTCCTATTTCTTCTGGTTGATTATGGAGTGCTTCTGTGAACGAAACAGAGTAAGTACTGTAGTTCTTTACACTGTAACAAACAAAGCCTTAGCTGATCCTAATAACCTTTTCTGTTAGCTAAAATTACATGCTAGGTAACGAGGTAAGACAGCTTGCTAGCAGCTAGCTTTGAGTAGACTAACTCTTAGAAAAACTTTTTACAGCAAGTGAACATGGGTGACATATCTGATCTGCTCCACAATGGTTTCTGCCTTGTGAGTGAAAAGGTGAGTGTTTCAGCACGACCGTCTGACTGCACTGTGTTTTAGTCAGATTCACATGCACTAACTTACATTTTTTACTTTAGCACGGACATGTCCAGAACCTGAAAGCCTGGTGTATTCCTCTAATGAAGCTTTTAGGCTCCACTGCTCCAGAAGATGAGAAGAAACATGATGCTATCCGAATGGGAGATGATTTTGGTATGAATATGCTCCACAGTACAGGTTGTCCCCTGTTTTACGAATGAGTAGCGTTCCGGAGCTAAAAGACAGATTTGTTTTTAGGTCTGGCAAATTAAGTCTTTGAGTATAAAATTTGACACAAATTGAGTGTTGGACACAAATCTAAAATGTAAAGCATACCAATCCACTTGACTAAATCTCTTGTCCCTTTTCCCCACATTGCCATCATGTGACCAAATACCGTAACCACGCCTAAGGAGGGGAGGGGAAGCGGGCTCATGTGTAAAGGGGGGGGGGGGGGGGGGTTCAGAGGGGTCAGAGATGACAGCAGCAGGCGGAGGGAGGTTATTGTGTAGAATTACTTTCACACATCACACACATGCACAGATGTTGACATTATGACTGAGGCACTGAGATCGAGCATGGGAGACGATTACACAAATTTAAATAAATTTTACATTGATAAATGAGCGAGATCTTGACATACGAGTAGTACACATGTGCTTTGTCTGTTGAGCGTCACATGATCACAACTGGACTGATGGTTCCTCTCTCTCTTGCGCTGTGGGATTGTGGGTAATCATCTTCCACGTTCAGTCTCAGTACGCATACATCATCGTATAGTCAACATCCATGCATGCGCATCACTCATATAGTCAGCATCCGTGTGTGCGTATACTGTTTACTGTAACATTGTGCATGTGTGTTCGTGCATTAAGCATTTTTTTATTAAGTGTAGTGACTGTTCTTTAGTAGAAAAAAGTTAAAAAGGCTGTAGCAGTGCGGGAGATGATTCTGTTTAATGACAATGCAACATCACATTTTTGCGAAATCCTTAAAAGGAGCCAAAAACAAGGGTCATTAGAGAAGTCCCTTGTTAAAGAAGCTTGTCGACAGAGCAGTGTGTACAGTATGTGTGTGTTTGTTTTTGCGTGCGTGTGAGTTTATGTGAAAGTTCTTTTACACAGTCAGTAAAGTACAGGTTAATTTGTTTTATTTTTACTTTACATTTTTTATTAATTATTTTTATATGAATATTTTTGGGTTGTGGAACGAATCATCTGAATCTCCATTATTTCTTATGGGGAAATCCGCTTTGATATACAAGTGCATTGATTTAATGCACGCTTCTGGAACAAATTATGCTTGCAATTCAAGGTCTAACTGTAATTGTAAATATTGATATCTGGTGCACTACAGTGTCTATTTTTTGTACAATACACATGAGGTACTATTGTGATTTGTTTGCATCTACAGTACATTGTTTGTAGATACGTTTGTATTTGCGAAAATTCTTAACTGGAACAATTGTGAGTCGGGGACTACCTGTAACAGCATTTTTCTGAAATAAACATGTTGTAACTCTATTTACTTAATTAGGAGCAACTACTCATTCATGAGATTATACTTAATCAGCCAGTCACTTATCAGCAGCAATACAACTTAGAAACGAATGTAGATACAGATGAAAATTTTCAGTCAGTGCTCACATCATGCATCAGAATTAGAAAAAAATAAAATTTTGCATTAATGAGGAGGCATTCTAAAAAAGTTATTGCTTATTATTTATAGCCTCCAGAGGATGGACGTATGCAGCACATATCTGCTACATTGTGGCACAAACGGAGCTGGGATCACGCCCACACTTTGAGTTTATTGGATATAACAGGTATTGTATGTGTGTGTGTGTGTGTGTGTGTGTGTGTGTGTGTGTGTGTGTGTGTGTGTATATGTGTGTGTGTGTGCGCACGCACATCTGTTCCTGTGCATGCATGTGTGTATTTTACTCATTTTACATGTCTTCCTCTGAAACAGTAAAACGGAACAGAGTTCAGCTAAGAAGGAGGCCTTTGAGAGAACTGAAGTCTATGAATATGTTCTTTCTCTGACTTCGGACAGTGAAAAGTTCGGACAGAAATGCTTCCAGGTTGGAATTAGTTTACTAAATCAAACTTAATTTCATGAAGAACAGTTTTATTGAAAATAACTGGCTGTCCCTATCTACTGTATCTTAGAAGTTTAAGTTCACCCATGCCAGCAAGCTAGCCAAGGATGGACATGATGATCAGGCGCTCGATTACTGCGAGAGCATTGCTATAACACTCTGCAGATTCCCTTATTGCATGGAATACAGTATGATAGAGGAACTTACAAAGGTAAAGAAGATCCTCTTTGTTGTGAGATGTCTATTGGGTTTTAAATGTAAAGTCTTTATATTACAGTGTAACTATATTACAGTTACAGTATTTACAGTGAATTGCTGTCTTTGTGTCATGTAGCTCTCTGAAGATCTGATTGAAGGGATGAAGAAAAGACAACCCAAGTGGCTGAAAACACTTATCCAGGGGCACGAAGGCAGACGCGCTTTTATAAGCAATATGTTTAAGGATGATTCAGAACACGGTATGTTACCATCACGACAATTATATTAAACATTTCAAAATGACTTAGCAATATATGTAGAGTGCTTTATAGGTAGCAATTTCACAACTGTTTAAAAAGTAGGTATGAAGAATGAGAGAGAAAGAGAGCAAGGGAGAGAAATAAGGATGCTTTTTCTGTTTAACAATGTGCTTTGAGGATAAAATACATTCTAGTCTAATATTACATAAATTTTTTATAAAATGTATACAGAAAGATAATTCAGCAATGAGCACTCAGCTTAGTATCATACAGAGACAACTGGGTATTAGTTAAATAGAGCTAATTCACTGTGTATGTGTGTTTCTGGGTGTTTGTGTATACAACAGGTGCATTTCTTTCACGCTATTTTATCTGGGGGCTCTTGAGGAAAGGAAATTGCGGCACTGTCTATGCTGGATTCCGTAAGGCAGATAAGAAAGCGGTAATGAATCTCATTTAAATAATAACTTGTTTTTCACAGGGCTTGTCATTGTAGAAAAGAACACCTTATAGCTTTATACTGATATATGGAGTTAAAATCAATTGATGTACAGATGCAAATTTGGCATAATGAAGTAAATAATTGATTTATAATTGATCTGCTGTGATTAATGTACGATTACATGATTAATGAACAACATTAATGCTGCTTTACTGGGATCTAAAATGTAGCGTCTGTGTAAATGTAGTAATTATACTAATTAGTAAAATGATGACTTGTCTCATTTTGTTGTGTCTATGTGAACAGGTCGCCTTTAAAAAAGTCCACAAAGATTTCATCCCCAAAAACATCACCATCGTAAGTACTTTAGTTCTGAGATTCTGCACAGAAGCAATTGGTTATAAATCACATTATAGAGCAAATTCTCACCAAACTGATGTCCATTTACTGCTTCCTACTAACATGATCACAAACAACTCAGCTCTTTAACGCATCATAGATTCATATTTTATTACCTTTCATTTGTAATAATTATTAGGGACTCAGGCAATCTACACCTTCTCCACTATGCCACAGTTCAAATGTATTCCCTCCATGCAAACTCAGGCTAACCGTGTGTGTGTGTGTTTTTAGCCTGGAGAGAACCGCACACTGCCTCTGGAGGTGGCGTTATTGGAGATGGTGTCCAAGCCTTCTCGCTGTGAGAATGTTGTGGAGCTCCTGGAATGGTTCGAGTCACCTGATTTCCTCATCTTGGTGCTGGAACGACCCGACAACTGCATGGACCTTAAGCAATACCTTATGTGTAAAGGAGGGGGATTGGAGGAAGCAGACGCCTGCACAATCATGCAGCAGGTGGTTCGGGCTGCACAGCATTGCTGTGTTTCTGGTGTTCTTCATGGTGACATCAAGCCTCCCAACATTCTGATCAATCCCGACACGATGGAGGTGAAGTTGATCAACTTTGACTGTGGCGACTTGCTGAAAGATGGGGCGTACAAGCATTATAAAGGTCAGTTCAAAACTAATCTATATAAATAAAATTATAAGCGTTTCTTTTGTATATTTGTCAGAACTTGGTCTTTTAATTATATCTTTATGTTTCATACATTGGAGGACCCGATAACTGTCTGTCTGTATGTCTGTCCAGCAATATTTTGTCATATTTTTGCAAAACTTGCTTGACAGAATTTAATGAAACTTTAGCAGTAGTTTGGAATTTGCCTGCAGTTAATCCTGCTCCATAAATGAAATTTAAAATGTTAAGTAGAACTTAAGTTTAGAGCAGTTATGTGCCACATTATGTCACCGCATCTAGACCTTTTTTGTCAAGGTCAATATTCTTCCTGCGGTAAGTTTGCAATCAGTTTGTCTCATATGTTCTGAAATTGTGAAGCTAATAACACGCAGTAATGTGAAGCACCTCTATAAGATAAAACAAGAGTCGTTAGAATAAACATACAGCAGCAGTTCGAAATCAGGGCATGAGGGCATACCTGAACTGAGACCCCAGTGAAATGCGTTAAATCAAAATGTTGAGTAGAAGTAAACTTATGAGCAGTTTAACATTAACATTAAACTTGATCATCTTATTTTTAGCTTTAAACGTTTAACTATTTCTACAAATTCTTTGCCCCTCAGCAACATGTACTAGTGCTAGTTTTGAATAAAAATGAAGGATTTGCCGTGAAGGACCATTTTTTTGTGACAGTCTTTCCTCTTTCTCACTTTTCTTATTTAGGCAGTAAGAATTATGCTCCAATTGAGGTGAAATCCCGCAGAGAATATTGTGGCATTCCTGCTACAGTCTGGAGTCTGGGTGTTCTCCTGTATGTGATGGTTTGTGCAGAGCCGCCTCCTACTGGCGGTAATGAGTTTATTGTTTGGCATCTGCGGCGATTTAAACATCTGTCTCATGGTGAGAAAAAGCAAAAAAAAAGGATAACGTTTTAATTCATGATAAATTTTTGTTGGTGAACTTTCTAAATTTCTGTATCATCATTATGCAATACAGAGTGCTGTGACCTGATAAAACGGTGCCTGGAAGGAGACCATAAATGTCGTGCAACTTTCAGTGAAATCCTGAGCCACAAGTGGTTTACAAGGGGATGTCAGGACATGGTTCAGGTGACACAGAATGAAACAGATCTAACATTACTCTCGTTACATGCTTACCTGTTCCCAATTCCAAGTTTATCTCTGCCCGATTGTTTGCTCTCTTTTCACGATCATGACCCCACTTTGTTTCACTGACCTTGATCCCACCCGACTCTGTACAACTACATATGCCAGCCTTTGTCCCTGGAGTTCCATACCAGATCTTTATAGCGTTCAGTCTTCCTTTTGAATGCCCCCTCCCACCCCTCTTCACCACCCTCTTCTCCCACCCCTCTTCTTGGGCACTGTAAGCTACACTAGAATGATCTTAATTCCTTCTATGGAGAAAACGACCGCGTCAGGTCTTAAGGTAGTGTGGACAACATTTGGGAACGTCTCGGGTTACTTTGTTGTAATCCTGTAGTAACCTGAAATGTTGCCATCTAAAAGCTACACTCGCTGCTGCGTGAAAACACTATGGGAACGAGAATGCGCCGCCGCACTGCAAGTGTCTGGTCCTCAGGTTGTGTTGCGTGTGCGCACAATAGCCAAAGAGGCCTCAGACATAACTTTGGAATGCTGACTCGAGGACCTGTGAGCCCGGAGCAGCATGGGAATCTAAACTATAAAATCTGACAAATGTGTGTGGAGAGGACCAACCTGCCGCATCACACACTTGCGGCAAGGGGACACGTCTTGCCAGAGCAATTGATAAGGCAATCCCTCTGGTCGAATGAGCCTTGATTCCTAGAGGCGAAGTGTGACCACGTGCCTCGTAGGCTAGGGCAATAGCATCTCTCACCCAATGTGACAATGTTTGTCTAGTTGCGGTCGCCCCCCGGTTGCGGCCCCCATAGCAAATGAAAAGCTGCTCTGACTTACGCCACTGGCTAGCGCGGTGGACATAAATCTGAAGAGCACGTACTGGACACAGTAAGTGAAGTCTTTTCTGCTCCGGAGCTGTAAAACGCGGAGGACAGAAGACTTTGATAACAACTGGGTGCATGGTCGAGAATGGAACTTTCGGAAGATAGTTCGGGTGAGGATGCAGAATAGCTTTGACTAGCCCAGGGGCAAATTCTAGGCAGGATGGGGAGACTGACAAAGCCTGCAGATCTCCAATTTTTTTGAGAGAAGTAATGGCTATAAGAAAAACCATCTTAAGAGTCAGAAGCCTGACAGGCGCTGACTTTAGTGGTTCAAAAGGGGTGTCAGTCAAACTTTCAAGCACAATCGCTAAATCCCACGAAGGGACCGTTACTCTAGTAGGCGGCCTCAACCGTTTATGAAATATTGTCCCCTGCGCCTGAGACAGAAGATCCCTCCTCACTGGAATCACACACAGTGAGCCGTCGAGGAGAGATATTAGATCCGAGAACCACACTCTGGTTGGCCAGCGGGGCGCTGTCAATAAGAGGCGCAAACCCTGTTGACGAACTCTCGCCCGGACTCTGGGCCACATATGGGCCATCGCGTTGAGACCCAGGGGAGCTGGTTGGATTTGAGAAACAATCATTTAGTCAGTCCACATTTTGAACCTGTATTTCCTGAGATAGAGGTTCAACCTGCGAAGATCTAAAATTGGACGCAGCGCCCCATCTTTCTTGGGAACCAAGAACTACAGACTGCAGTAGCCTGACTCTCTGTCTGGGAGGGGAACATGTTCTATGGCCCCTTTTCCCAGCAAAGTCTGTAATTCCTGAATCAACAGGTGTGCTCATTCCGGTTTCACAGAAGTGGAGACCACGCCGTTGAAACGCGGAGGATGATGTGCAAACTGAAGCCTGTAGCCTCTCTCTACAATCCTTCATACCCAAGCATCAATGATATTCGAATAGATCGACGTCGATGGCACGAAAACACGGGATGAATAAAGCTTATTTCATGAAAGAGTTAATGGAGATCACCAAAGAAAGGGAGAGGGCGTTGCTGAGGCCCCTCCCTCCAGGCTACCCGACAGAAACCTGTCGTCTAATTTTGAGCTCTTGGGGGAATGTCGCTTCTGCGGGTAGTCGATATGCAACCGTTCGAACACACGTGTTACTACTTCGAGTAATTTCTCATATGCTCTGTCATTAATAGAGGAGCGTTCTGAGGTGGCTATCTCCATGGAAGCAAGGGAGTATGTCTCTTTTTGCACCGGAGCATGCTTGAGAAGCGGACGCTAAAACTTCCTGATTCGGCGAGAGAAAGGGGGAATTCCATTGCTACTGCCAGATCGGCATGTGAACCCCACAAATGCGCTGCGGCTCGCGGTTTCTCTTTAAAGAAGGCGAGCCGTGTGCGAAGCACCTTAATAGGGAGGACATCACAGTGCTCACAATCTTCCTGGAGCCCGAGGAGAGTGAGCTCTTCCCCAAAACACTCTGAAAGAGATCTGTCACACGGAGGCATGCATCTCTTAGTAACCTCTGCCATATTGGTGAGTTATCCAACACTTTTGTTTGTATACTCACTTGCGCACACGCACACAAACACAATGCGGTCCTTGAAGACAAAAAGACCTGAGGATGTTTCCGGTTCACTCCTATTTATAACCCGCAGGTGCACCTCATCAAACGACGTCACCTGACCGAGGTTATATAAAACAAAATTTGATACACACATGCTTCACAACCGGTTGAACAAAGAGATGTTCCCATAGCGTTTTATGGCAGCATCGAGTGTAACTTTTGAAAGGGAACTGGAGCCTTCTCTTCAGGTCTACCCTAAGCTCCCATGCTTGAGCAGAATGCAAAAACTTGCCCTGGTTTTGTTGGGCCCTGGTGGTTTTGACCCCTCCTTGACGAATTTTATTCCTGGTGGCGACTTGCTCTTATGTTGATATGTATATATAGGTCAACATTTTTTTATTTTGTGTCCAAGTGTAGTGCAAGAATGGTGTACTCACTTTTGTTGCCAGGGGTTCAGCTATTATTGGCTGTATTTTTAGTTATTTTGAGGGGACAATAAATTTACACTGCTATACAAACTTTACACTGACTACTTTTCATTGTGTCAAAGAGTCATTTATGCAGTGTTGTCCTATGAAAAGATATAACTAAATATTTGAAGAGATGTGAGGGGTGTACTCACTTTTGTGACATACTGTACAGTATGTACGTACAGTATGTATATATATATAGTGGCCAGGTCACTACTTGTGATGCTTGTGGAGGAAAACATTTCCTGACTCGCTCCTCCAAAACACCACAAAGTGCCTCAATAATATTTAGATCTGTTGACTGTGCAGGCCATGGGAGATGTTCAACTTCACTTTCATGTTCATCAAACCACTCTGTCACCAATCTTGCTGTGTGTACTGGTGCATTATCATCCTGATACATGGCACCACCTTCAGGATACAATGTTTGAACCATTGAGTGCACATGGACCTCCGGAAGGGTTAGTAGTCCTTGGCAGTGACGTGCCCAACTAGCACAAGTATTGGGCCTAGGGAATGCCATGATATTGCGGCTCAAACCATCACTGATCCACCCCCATGCTCTGGGCATGCAACAGTCTGAGCGGTACGCTTCTTTGGGCTTCTCCACACTGTAACTCTCCCAGATGTGGGAAAGACAGCGAAGATGGACTCATAGAGAACAATACATTTTTAACATTGTCCACATCCCAAGGTTTTCCATTGAAACTGACTTTGGCATTGGCACGGGTGACCAAAGGTTTGGCTATAGCAGCACAGCCATGTACACTGATCCTGTGGAGCTCCCGATGAACAGTTTTGGTGGAAACAGGAGAGTTGAGGTACACATTTAATTCTGCAGTGAGTTGGGCAGCTGTGGTTTTATGTTTTGTGGATACAATCCGGATTAGCACCCGGACATCCCTTTCAGACAGCTTCCTCTTGTGTCCATCGTTATTCCTGTTGGATGTGGTTCGTGTTGCTTGGTGGTATGCTGACATTACCCTGGATACCGTGGCTCTTGATACATCACAAAGACTTGCTATCTTGGTTACAGATGCGCCAGCGAGACACGTACCAACAATTTGTCCTTTTTTGAACTCTGTCACCCATAATGTTGTGTGGCTCTTACTGGTGGAATGTGCAATCAATGAAGATTGCCCACCAGGCTGGTCAAATTTAGCCATGAAACCTCCAACACTAAATTGGCCAGTGTTTCAGTTTCATTATCCAACCACTGTTTATATATATATATGCCAGCCCATTCTTGCAGGCTACCACCGCAAGTATATTTCATACCTGTGGGAAACACTGCAAGCCTTTGTCTGTTGTTGTAAATGGACATGACAATGGGCTTGCACTCAGCTACGTCACTTGGTGAGCACAAGGCCAACTGTCACTGCTCAGTTGTCCCCAGGTACAATACAGTCCATGCTATCCACACTTGACTTTCCACTCAAGCCAACATCCAGGAAGATTTTACCAAGATTCATTGGTCCGTTCATAATCATTAGTATGATCACCCCATGCTCTATTATTCTGGCCCTATCTCTGTTAATGCGACGAGTCAACTCTGCATTCCATGTCTTCTGTAGGTTGGTTCCGTGCCCACTTGAGGAGTCTGCAGACTTCCCAAGTCTTCTCGCTATGTGCGTGGCCTCTAGTACCTCTATCTAGTGTACTGAGAAAGCTATGGCCCAGAGAAGAGGAGCTGGGTACTAGGATCACTGATCACTGACTTTCACAACCTTTCACTTCGAGGCACCTACAAGAATGCCAGCTGACGATCATAGTGGAGAGGGTACTGTCACGGCATACAAGGTCATGCTTCCATTAAAAAAAAAAAAATCATGATCACCTTTGCACTTCAATTCACATTCTGCTCTGCTCCTTTATTTTTTGCCTCCTCATTCTTGCTTACAAACTCAGCTGTTTCTCATTCCAAGTTAATCCTCTCTTTCTATTTAACTTCTTTTCAAGACCCTCCCAAACAATCTCAGCCAGATTATTGTGGGCCATTCTTGCCCGATATTCTGGCATATATTTGTTCTCTTTTCATGATCGCAACCTCACTTCGTTTCACGGACCTTGCTTTATTTCACCCTTCAGATTTAACGCACACTCTGATTTATCTGCTTCTGACTTTTGAATTTGTTATCGACTTTGTGTGTTTGCACTCCTCAGCTTTAACTCACGCTTTGTTAACAATCCTTGATTAAGCTCCACGGATTTATCTCTCTCTGCCTGACTCTTCGGATCTGATTCTCCAACTAAATAATGACTCCAAGCTTGCTCACTCCCAGCTTCAGTGCATACCAGCTCTCAATTCTGCATCTTTGTTCAAATGCTCATGCCACGTGTCATTTGTAATGTGGTCAGCCTCACTCACTTCTAAAATACTAGATGTGTCTCCTTTACTTCCTTTGCACCTGCATTTCAAACCTAAGCCGGCTGTAGCCAAATCGTGACAGAAATGACTATAGAATAGACATGAGACATGAGAAATTGGAGAATGATGGGACATTACCAAAGTTCTGCAAATTATTATAATTTTTTTTTTTTACAATAAATTCAAAGTGTAAAAACCCCACACCCAGTTAACCCTATGACACGTTGTTGTAGGTTTGCCAAAGCTTGGTGAATCGGATGGATACACCTAGCGATGAGAGCATGATAGAGAGAGCTAAAAATCATCCACACAAGACAGGTACAGCACACTGAATTTCCTGAGCTCCACACCTGTCTATCATTTTAGTTACTTACAACCATGTTAAACAAAGTTTCTTCCTCTGTCCTGCTTCTGTTTGATTCCAGGGGAGTCTGCTGTCCCACAGTGTGATGAACAGTCCACCTCTGATAAAAAGATTCCATTTCCTGGTCCTCTGATGAGGTGAGAAGCTCTTTCTCTAGTCATACCTTCAGTTTTTTAGCTGTTGTCACAAACAAAAGGAGATGGACCAGAAGACTAGCAGTTAGCCCTGTAGCGTAGATGGTAAACCCAAACGCGGAAGTAGTGCGAGCAGGCAGGATAACCACGCTGTTTATTTTTAGAACTCTCCCGGAGCAAGAGCAAGAGTTTACACAAATAAACCCGCGTTCTAATAACAGACACTCAATCGAAAGCGAAACCCAAGAAAGTGAGCACTCACGATTAGACGGACAGAGCGTCGGCGATAGCATGGGCAAACTCAATGACTGAGCGATGTGAAACGCCATCTTGTCTCCTTTTATGCTTCCTGAATCGCGACCGTACTACTTCCGGGTCCTCGTGCCAGTCGCGTTAGGAGTGCGCATGACAGCTGTAGTGTTTAGGTGGTGAAAGTATGTATATAAGTGTGTGTCTGCAGTATGCCATCCATGTAAACTAGCTATTCCAACACCTGATGCAGGGATACGACAGAGATCGAGGAGGTGTTAAGGTTTATCCGGGTGGCATATAAAGACTGTTCACGCTCCCTGCAAAATGCTAAGCAGCGGTATTCCTATTTCTTTTGGTTGATTATGGAGTGCCTCTGTGAACGAAATAAAGTAAGTACTGTAGTTTACTGTAACAAACACAGCATTATTTGTTTACTAATAACCTTTTCCTTTTAGCTAAACTGACTTTATTTCCTGTTTCTTGTTAACTTAACTGACTGTAGTTAACTAGGTAATGCTAGTTAACTGGGTAAGCCAGGCTGCTAATACAGTAGCTGGCTTTGAGCTTAGTTAATGGAATGATACCATAAATGTTTGTACAGTGTGGCAGGCAGTTGTAAATCTGTTTTTTTTTTATATATATAGCAAGTAAACATGGCTGACATCTCTGATCTGCTCAAGAATGGTTTCTGCCTTGTGAGTGAAAAGGTGAGTTTTTCAGCACGACGTCTGTACAGAGTGTTGTGTTAGTCAGATTTACATGCACTAATGTGACACGTCCTACTTTAGCATGGGCATGTCCAGAACCTGAAGGACTGGTGTATTCCTCTAGTGAAGCTTTTAGGCTCGAGTGCTCCAGAAGGCGAGAAGAAACATGATGCAATCCAAATGGGAGATGATTTTGGTATGGATAAGCTCTATAGTAACAGGGTTTTCTGGAATGAACATGTTGTAACTACATTTAGTTCATTAGAAGCAACTTCCTGTTCATGATGTTACTTTATCGGCCAGTCGCTTCTCAGCAGCATTGCAATATAGACACTAATATAGATACCAATAAAGAGCTTCAGTTAAGGTTCACATCAAGCATAAGAATGGAGAAAAACCTGATTCATTTTTGTGACAGAAACCATGGCAGTTTCTTCTCCAATAAAATGACTGGCTGATTGCATAATTCCATAATTCCATAATTCCATGAATTTTAAGGTTTTCATAAAAATGGGGATGCTAATGCTTCTATGTATTTTTGGATGTTATATTCAGCCTCCAGAGGATGGATGTATGCAGCACATATCTGCTACGTTGTAGCACAAATGGAGCTGGGATTGCGGCAAAATTTTGAATTTATTGGACATAACAGGTATTGTAGGTATATGAGCATTTGTATGTGTGCTTTCCTCATTTGACTCATGTTTTCTTTTGCAACAGTGAGACAGAAGAGAGACCAGTTAAGAAGGAGGCGTTTGAGAGAACTGAGGTCTATGAATATATGCTCTCCCTGACTTCAGACAGTGGAAAGTTTGGACAGCAACACTTCCAGGCTGGAAATAATTTTCTTCACTTTTTCATGTAAAATGTAATTTCAAGAAGAATTTAAATAGATTTATTGAAAATGTGTAACTGTCCCTATCTGTCTTAGAAGTTCAAGTTCACCCATGCCGGCAAGCTAGCCAAGGATGGACATGATGATCAGGCGCTCGATTACTGTGAGAGCATTGCTATAACACTCTGCAGATTCCCTTACTGCATGGAATACAGTATGATAGAGGAACTTACAAAGGTAAAGAAGATCCTCTGTGTTGGGAAATGGCTCCTGGCTCCTAAATATAAAGTCTTCATCAGTGGATTGCTTTCTCTTTGTGTCATGTAGCTCTCTGAAGATCTGATTGAAAGGATGAAGAAAAGACAACCCAAGTGGCTAAAAACACTTCAGCAGGGGCAGGAAGGCAGACATGCTTTTATAAGCAATGTGTTTAAGGATGATTCAGAACACTGTATGTTACCATCATAACTACTGTATTAAACATTTAAAAATGACCAACGTCTATAGAGATCTGCAGTCACACAACTTTGCAAAAATTTGCTATGGAGAGAGCAAGAAAGAGAGGCAGACAGAAAGAGAAATAAGGATGCTATGCTTTGTTTAAGAAAGCACTCTGAGCATAAAATACACCGAAGTCTAATGTTACATGAGTTTAAGATTCATGCAGAAAGGTTAATCATCACACAGCAGTTGACTTTTTTATCATTTTAAATTATGTTAAAACTAGCACATTGATATTTATGGACATACTGTTTAATGTTGTTGACAAATGATCAGATGTAGCAGCAGAATGATTTTGACTGATTCAACAGAAAGATTGTAAAGTTTTTAGAAGACCTATGTGTAGAGTATGTAATCAGTATGTAATCAGAATATAGTTCTCAATCAGAGATATCTGCGTTATCTCATATGGCTGAAAGTAGACTTAACTCACTCTGTGTGTGTGTCTCTGTGTGTGTGTGTGTGTGTGTGTGTGTGTGTGTGTGTGTGTGTGTGTGTGTGTGTGTGTGTGTGTGTGTGTGTGTGTGTGTCTATCTGTGAAACAGGTGAGTTTCATTCTCGCTACTTTGTCTGGGGGTCTCTGGGGAAAGGAAACTGTGGCACTGTGTACGCCGGATTCCGTAAAGCAGATAAGAAAGCGGTAATAAATCTGATTTAAATAACTTGTTTTAAAAAGATCTTGTCATTTAACCACAACACGTCTGATGAATTGAACAGCTTCTATTTAAGCATTTACGCTGTGGATTTAGTATTTTAGAAATTAAAAAATGGTCCACAGCTGTAACAAGCTCACCAGATCAGCCAAGCACATCCAGGTTATGACTCCACTTAAGGCTTTTTTTTGGCACTCAGAGGTAATTTCCTTGGCGATCCTTAAATCTATCGAGTAATCAACTCTCGGCTTTAAAAGGTCTCTGGCAGCTCAGTTAGAGGGGTTGGACAATGAAACTGAAACACTGGCCAATTTAGTGTTGGAGGTTTCTTGGCTAAATTTGACCAGCCTCGTTGCCAATCTTCATTGATTGCACATTCCTCCAGTAAGAGCAGAGTGTGAAGGTTTAATTAGCAGAGTAATAGCACAGTTTGACTTTAAATATTGAAATGCACACAACATTATGGGTGACATATCAGAGTTCAAAAGAGGACAGATTGTTGATGCGCGTCTCCCTGGCGCATCTGTGATGAAGACAGCAAGTCTTTGTGATGTATCAAGAGCCACGGTATCCAGGGTAATGTGCATACCACCAAGGAGGAGAACCACATCCAACAGGAGTAACTGTGGACACAAGAGGAAGCTGTCTGAATGAGATGTCTGGATGATAACCTGGATTGTATCCAAAAAACATAAAACACAGCTGCCTAATTCACCACAAAATTAAATGTGCACATCAACTTTACTGTTTCCCGCCAAAACTGTTCGTCAGGAGCTCCACAGGGTCAAGGGACATGGCCGGGCTGCTATAACCAAACCTTAGGTCACTCGTGTCACTGCCAAGCGTCAGTTTCAATGGTGCCAGCAACAGAAATCTTGGGCTCTGTACAATGTGAAACATGTATTGTTCTCTGTAGCATGGGGGTGGATCAGTGATTGCAATATCATGACATTCCCTAGGCCCAATATTGTGCTGAATGGGTGTGTCACTGGCAAGGACTACCGAACCATTCTGGAGGACCATGTGCCCCCAATTAAAACATTGTATCCTGAAGGCGGTGCCGTGTATCAGGATGATAATACACCTATACATACAGCAAGACTGGTCACAGAGTGGTTTGATTAATGTGAAAGTTGAACATCTCCCTGTTACAGTCACCAGATCTAAATATTATTGAGTCACTATGGGGTGTTTTGGAGGAGCAAGTCAGGAAACATTTTCCTCCACCAGCATCACATAGTGACCTGGCCACTATTCTGCAGGACTTGTATCTGTCATTCCCAAGATGAATTGATGCTGTATTGGCTGCAAAAGGAGGCCGTACACCATACTAATAAATTATTGTTGTCTAAATCCAGGCGTTTGAGTTTCATTGTCCAACATCTGTAATTGGCAGAGTATCTTGCTATCGTGTGCCACGTGATTTTTATGTTTCAGGTCACAGACTCAGAGCTGTTTAACGGACTACGATTTTCTCCCTGCCTGAGTCTGACTATTGACCTCTTCTGTCCCTCTTCTGCTGCAGACAGTGTTTAATTAGCTCGCTTGGAATTCCCCTCTGTTTGCATGTCTCTCCCTCTTTATTACAATGTTATTTATTATTTTAGTTATTTTAGTTAAGAAAACCATCAGACACAGAACATACGACAGAGAGACCTTATTAAAGATTGGACTGAGAACCCAAGAACTGTTTTTTAGTCTACCAGATTTAGATTGTATTATACACCTGGCCTTGAGTGGGGCTACCCTACCATCAGCAATCTCGACTGGTAATCCCAGGCAACAAGAAGAGTGACGGAAGCGGAGGAGAGGCAAACATGGAGAGCTTCATACTGGGCTAAAGGCTCAAGCAACCATGCCACCCCTACCTAGCCTGTTATTTAGCAGTATTGATGCGGAAATGCCAACCTTTCTACCTACCAGGAGAATTTAACGCTGTTTTTATCACAGTGGTTTATATTCAACCACAAGCCTATACACAGACGGCACACACAAGACCACAGATCCAGATGCTGTTTTTATTATTGCTGGAAACTTTGATCAGTGTAAAATGCATTCGGTTCCACTAGAAATTCATCAACATGTCAATATTTCCACTAGAGAACAGAATACACTGGATCACATATATACAAAGAAGAAGGGAGCCTACAAAGTGAAGTCCCGACCGAGAGATGGCGCGGGACTTGATGAATAACGCCTTAGATTGTGATACTCTGATGGAACATGAGAGAGATCCGGTGGTTCCTCCTCAAAGGTAGGACTGAGGTATGACATGGTGGCTTGTAAGCAGATCGTGGAGCATGATGGGCTCCAGGCCAAAATCGAATTCCTGGCCCAGTTGATCTGCGGGTTATGGCAGGTTAACTCCAGCAGCCCCAGGACGACTCTGGCGTGAGAGCCCTTTGTGATAAATAGCGAGGTTCGCTCAAAGTGGTTACTGGAGACCTTCAGGCCGATAAGAGTCTTGTGAGTGATAGATGGGGGTTGAGGGTCTGGACCTTGAAATGTGTCTCCAAGGGCAGTTCGGGGATTCGCAGGGTCTTGGCCGAGACTGCGTTGAATAAATTGTGTTCTGAACCTAAGTCAATTAACGCCTGTACCAGGTGGGTCCATTGTCCGTGGATGAGGAAGACGGGGAGCAACTGGCGTTGGTCTGGGAGTCTCCTTGGAGCAGTGCGCTCGGTTGCTCCCAGCTGAACTTGAAGGGCCCTCTTCATTACTGGGCAGCTCTTACGTAGATGGCCCAATCTCCCACAGTAGAAGCAGGCTCCCTCCACTCGGCGACGCCGTTGCTCCTCTGGTGTGATACGGGACCTGTCTAACAGTACAGGTCTCTCCTGTTCACCTTCCCTTGGTAAAGGGGGCATGGTCTCCAGGGGCGCAGCCGTGAAACCACCCGGCCCACCAGATCCATGAGCTCTTGGAGTCAGGGGAAAGCTCCTGGAAGACTAGCTCATCCTGAAGTGCCTCTGATAAGCCCTCGAAAAAAACCTGTTGCACAATGCCTGAACGTTCCACCCAGTAGAGACAGCCAGTGTTCGAAAGTCAATGGCAAAGTCGTAAGCCAAAAGAGAACCCTTGCGGAGCTCCTCTTCAGCTTCTCTGCCGTGACATGAATGGCCGAACACTTTCCTCATCTTCTTAGAGAAATCTTCAAAGTTGAAACAACAAGGGTCTTGGACATCCCAGAATGCAGTGCCCCACTCCCGGGCCCGTCTTGAGAGAAGCAGAATCACGTATGCCACCTTGGAATGTACTGTGGCGAAGGGGGAGGTCTTCAGCTCGAAGATCAATGAGCACTGAGAGAGGAAGGAGTGACAGGTGCCTGGATCCCCTTCATAGGTGGGGAAGGCAGGTAGGCGTGGTTCTTGCCGTATGTTGAAATCTCCATCCTGAACAGGAGAGAGTTGAAGCTGTTGGAGTCGGGTCGTGACGTCAGCAAGGGCTCATCGGGTGCTAAGTAGCTCCTGCTGGTGTGCTCCAAGAAGAGCGCCCTGGCTCTTCAGAGTTGATTTAAGGCAGTCACAATTTGCTGGACTAATTTTGCTGACTGGATTATTCTGTCACGGAGCAGGGCAGAATGAGGTGAATCTAAATGTAGAAACATGTCTGCTGCATAGACGGGGGTGTGGTCGGGAAGCGGAAGCGAGGGCAGAAAGCCGGAGAAAACAACCAATAAAGCGTCTGAGCCAATCCAAAACATGAACCAAAAGCCGTAGTCAAAGCCGGGAAATCAAAGGAGCGAGGTGAACAACTCCAAAACGTGAGACAATAAGCGAGAAAAGAGAAAACAAAGCGAACTAGGCAATGTGAGAGAATGAGAAAAAAAAACACGAGATAATTGAGGCAATAAACATACACAATAATCCTGAGATTTAAACAGCGCACAGCACATGCTTAAATGCTGGAGTAATCTGGAGAGAATGAGAAACCAGTGTGTAGACGGGGAAACGGAAACGGGGGGCGTGGAAAGAACACATGACGAGCTAGGAAACGTGAGCACATGGGAAAAGTAACAGCGTGGGAAAAGACAGCTATGCCAGACTGCTTTTCATTGATTACAGTTTGGCAGTCAACACTATTATCCCCTCCAAACCCATAAATAAGCTGTATAACCTTGGCCTGCCTTCATTATTCAGTAACTGGATACTCAGCTTCGTCACAAGTAGACCTACCTTGGAAAACACTCCTCCAGCACCATCAAATGGAACACAGGCACTCCTCAGGGCTGTGTACTCAGCCCGATGCTGTACACTCTTTTCACACATGACTGTGTTGCTACTCATCCCAGCAACATAACTGTAAAATTCACAGATGACACCACAGTTATTGGTCTTATTACAAATAATGATGAGACCGCATACCGGAAAGGATTGTATAAACCGGTCACATGGGTTAAAGCTAACAAACTCACACTAAACAACGGCAAGACCAAGATAATGGTTGTAGGAGCGCGCCTATCAGTCTATCAGTCTCTACTGATCAGAGATGCTGAGGTTGGGCAGCTATAAGTTTATGGTGTACACACAATTGTGAGGACCACAAGTGGATAGAAAACACAGTGAAACTTGTGAGGCTAATCAAAGAATGTACTTCCTGAGGACACTAAGAAAGTTTGGCAAGTCACTTGGCAACAGCACAACACACGGCAGAAAGGCATTACAGAGGGTGATCAAGCTGGCCCGGAAAATCACAGGAACAGATCTCCTCTCACTGCAAGGACATCTAGAATAAAAGGATCTGCAAATGGGCTTGTAACATTATCAAGTAGCATAACGGCCAGAACATCCAGACTCCAGAACAGTCTATATCCTCAGCCCATTAGACTGATAAATAGTCAAAACGTACTGCCACTTGTATCATCGAGGTAAATACCGTCTGTTCAATGGTACTTTGCACTTTTTACTTTTACTACTGAAACATCTATACTCATAACAGATAATCACGGACAAATTCAAACACTAGACTTCACACTGACACTTTATTACCACTTGACACTTTAAAATGGTCACTTTATTGTTACTTGCACTCCACATTTATGTTATTTACTGCACACTTACTCACCATACCTGTTTAACACATAAGATGCATTATTCTATCAAACTTATGACAGAATAAGCGTCCTTTTTAAATTCCCTAAACTTCTCTGTGTTTGAGCCTGCTCTTGGGCTAATGCCATTCATCAGTTCGGTCTCTGCCTATAAACTATCGTGTTGATTGGCTTTATTGAGTGACATGTATAGCCACACCCACCTCAAGGGAAAAAAATGCTAGATGCTGTGCCATGAACTGGTGCATAACTGCTCATAACTTCAGTTATACTCAACATTTTGATTTCATTTATAGCTCGGGTTTAAATATAGGAAAATATCAAGCAACTGCCAAAGTTTTATTAAATACTTTTTAGCCAGTTTTGCTGGCTGGACAGACATACAGACATGTATACAGACAGATTTTTTTCTGGTTCTCCAAGGGACATTGAAGGGAAGGGACATTGATTTTTTGCTTACATTTTGTGTCCCCTGTCTAAGCCTGACTATCGACCCTGTCTATCCATCGACCTTCGTCTCAAATTTTAAAACGAAACTAATTGTGCTGCTGACGACCATCTGTGTGTGGTTGCTCACCCTCTCTTGGATATCTGGCAAAAGTGTTTAATCAGCTCTCTTGGACTTTCCCTTTCTGTTAAAGAGGTGAATTAAACATCAGACTGGCGATCATGCTCATTTTGTCTTTGTTCAAAGACTTTCTGCATAGCCTAGGAGAGTTCCTCTCCGTTTCTGGCTCAGCCTAGCTCTTTGTTAAAATTCACTGTTTAACATTCCTGTTATTTCAGTACATAATTAATTTGAATTTTATAATTAATATGTATCGTTGCAGGTGTTTTTTTTACATTAAGCAAGTAGCTTATTAGTAGCATATTTTAAAGTAGATTATTAAATCCAGCACATAACTGTTACAGTCCGACACATAACATCGCTTTTACTTAACATTTTGTTTTCACTTATGGTTCAGGTTAAACGGCCTAAAAACAGGTAGATATCTAAGTACTGTCAAAGTTTCTTTTTAGCCAGTTTTGCGTGATGCTGTGACATAATCTGGCATAAAACTGCTCATAACTTCACTTCTACACAACATTTTGATTTAAGTGCATAACACTGGGCTCTCAGGTTGGGTATTTTACATGCCCTCATCTTAGAGTGCTGCAGATATCTTTTGTCACGGCATGCGTCTGTGATGAATCAATGTCGCACCTCCCTCACTCCTTCGCACACCGGGGAGGCCACCTAACTAGGCACAGCTGGTGAGCTATCAGTGCTAATGATCCCGAGCTTCGCTCCGCGCTATAAAACACGGCGGGGAGTGTGGCTCGGGTTCGGTTGGGCTACTTGACTTTATCCAGCAGCGTTAGTGCGACGCGTGCAGAGCGCGGAAGCGTGGCTAGCCAGTGGGTCGAATGGAACGTGCCCCATGGACTTCAAAGAGGCGAGTGCGCCTTGGTCTCTGCCGTGAGGACAGCCGCGAGCTCACTCCCAGAGCTCCCGTGGCTCTTTCATTCTCGAATGGAGCCGGATTATGGTGGCCCAGCCGGCAAAAAGAAAAAGGCCGCTAGGGGTGCACGTTACGGTCCCTGTTCCCAGCCGAGGAAAGCCGCCCAGCCGCCGGAATCCCGTCTGAGGCCGCACCCACGGAGAGAGCTGGGAGGGGCCGGTCTGGCCATCCGCCGAGAATAGAGTCAGCACAAGCGGACAGAGGAGGAGCTGCCACTCTGCCTGCCACCCACCGCTCACCAGCCTGTGCCCGCATGCTAGCGGGGCACTGTCCAACCAGACCTGCGCACTTCACATTTCCTTCCCTTTCTTTCCGTCCTCTCTCCTTTAACCTTTTCCTTCCCCATTTTTCCCAAATAAATTACCCTTTTTCCCGTAAGACCTCGTCTCGTGTCCGTGTTTCATGGTGCCGCCCATGCAACTTTGGGTCAAACCCATTACACGTTCCTCTAATGACCTGTTTTATGCTATGATGGCGCTTCACATGACTGTTCTTTATTACCACCACAATTTTAAAACCTATGAGACACACTGTTTTTTAACCTTTCTGGAGAAAGAATAAACATTCATTGTAAGTCCATTATGGTTGTTTCTGTACCTTCCGCATACTCTGCCTATAAACTATCGTGTTGATTGGCTTTATTGAGTGACATGTATAGCCACACCCACCTCAAGGGAAAAAAAAATGCTAGATGCTGTGCCATGAACTGGTGCATAACTGCTCATAACTTCAGTTATACTCAACATTTTGATTTCATTTATAGCGCGGGTTTAAAGATAGGAAAATATCAAGCAACTGCCAAAGTTTTATTAAATACTTTTTAGCCAGTTTTGCTGGCTGGACAGACATACAGACATATAGACAGTTTTTTTTCTGGTTCTCCAATTTACTGTATGAAATATAGATATAACTGAAAGAGCAAGTTCTGACCAATGTACAGACCAGACATTTAAAAAAAATAAGAATACAGTGTTCAGTTGCACTTTTTACAATTGTATACCAAATAGTAAAATGATGACATGATGAACTGACTCATTTTGTTGTGTCTATGTGAACAGATTGCCTTCAAAAAAGTACACAAAGATTTCAGTTTCAAAAACATCACCATGGTAAGTAAACTTAATTTAGTTTTGAGTTTCTGCACAAAAGCAATTAGGTATAAATTACAATCACATTTAAGGGCTAACATACGCCAAAATGAGTTGTTGATTTACTCCTTCCTGCTAACATGATCATTACAATTTTATTATCTTTCATTCATAATAAATATAAGTGTTTTAGGCGCAATCCAAACTTTCTCCACTATACCACAGTTCAGATGTATTCCCTCCATGCTATCTCATGCTAATCGTGCATGTGTGGTTACAGCCTGGAGAGAACCACATGCTGCCTCTGGAGGTGGCGTTAATGGAGATGGTATCAAAGTCTCCTCGCTGTGAGAATGTCGTGGAGCTCCTGGAATGGTTCGAGTCACCTGATTTCCTCATCTTGGTGCTGGAGCGACCCGACAACTGCATGGATCTTAAGCAATACCTTATGTGTAAAGGAGGAGGATTGGAGGAAGCAGACGCCTGCACAATCATGCAGCAGGTGGTTCGGGCTGCACAGCATTGCTGTGATTCTGGTGTTCTTCATGGTGACATCAGGCCTCCCAACATTCTGATCAATCCTGACACAATGGAGGTGAAGTTGATCGACTTTGATTGTGGGGACTTGCTGACAGAAGGGGCGTTCAAGCATTATAATGGTCAGTTCAGAATGAATTATGAATAAAAATTTAAGATAAGACAGTGAAGAATTCTTTTTGTGACATTTCTTTCCTTCCTTCCTTCCTTCCTTCCTTCCTCCCTCCCTCCCTCCCTCCCTCCCTCCCCTTCCCTTCCCTTCCCTTCCCTTCCCTTCCCTTCCCTTCCCTTCCCTTCCCTCCCTACTCAGGCAGTAAGAATTACGCTCCTATTGAGGTGAAATCTCGCAGAGAATATTTTGGCATTCCAGCTACAGTCTGGAGTCTGGGTGTTCTCCTGTATGTGATGGTTTGTGCAGAGCTGCCTCCTATCTGTGGTAATGAGTTCATTGCTTGGCATCTGCGGCGATTTAAACATCTGTCCCATGGTGAGAAATATCTAATAAAAGAAAATCTTTGTCAGAAAAACTTTTTTATTCATGATAAATTTTGGTTTGTGAACTTTCTCATCTTCTGTCTCATCACTACATACACAGAGTGCTGTGAGCTGATAAAACGATGCCTGGAAGAAGACCATGAATGTCGGGCAACATTCAGTGAAATCCGGAGCGACAAGTGGTTTAAAGGGGGATGTCAGCGGACGGTCCAGGTGAGACAGAATGAAACAGATGTAACGTCACTGAGTTAAGACACTAAGCAGTAAATCTGTAAATAGTCTAGAGTACAGGTAGTGTACAGGATTAGTATTGACTGGAAGAGAGATTGCTCTATGTACAAAATGCTTTATTACATACTAATACTCTGGAGTCTATTTTAACATCTGACTGCATTTTTTTTCCAGACCTTTGCTGTCACCCCTGATGTAAATGGTTCTGGTACTCTTTATAATGGCAAAAAATAATTAAAACAGAAAATATATACAGAAATAGAACTGAACAGAAATATTTAGGATGGACTCCACCCATAAACATAAATGACAGAAATATTTAGGACAAACCCAACTTTGGGTGCTGCATTCACCACTGAATTGAAATGGTGAACAGCAAATGAAAACATCACCATATTGCCCCGGGGAAGTCATAAGAATGTACATATGTAAAAAAATAAATAATAAAAAAAATGCAGCTTTATGGGCTAAACATCTACCTATATTATGTTTAAAAGCTCCCAAAATGCCTCGCTGCCATCAGCAGAAGGCCTCGGTGGTCCCTCCCCCCAAAGCACAAGGTTATGTTGTGCCTGACGTTCACTAGTTTTGTGTGGTTGAGTGCTTTCTCAAACTGTTTCTTTAGTTTCAGGAGCAGCAGATTTGTTTGGTTTGGTATCAAAGCTGCCGCTGGTCTTATCTAATTATTTGTAATTGAGCTGATCTTGTGGCAACAGTTCCCTTTTGAGTCTGGTTACTCTGAGGTGTCTTCCTGCTGTGGTCATAAGTATTTTTTCCTCACCACTGTCGTTCCACATTAGGGATTGAAATCAGGGATCGGAAGCATCTGGTAGGATTGAAACCTACAAGCTGCTGAAGAAACTGAAGAAACCTCACCACAGTCCTAAAAGATTCTCAGTTGTACAGGGGTTTAGCACAGTGGTGTGGAGTCTGACCAAAATATAGATTTTCTTTTTTTAAATTATGTACAAATAATGTATAAAAAAAAATAAAAAATACTGGACATATGAATACATATTTTACTATTTTCCTTATACACTTGTCTTTTATTATTTTGCTCTGTTAATTGTAAATCAAGCAGAACATTGTGCAAAAGCAAATGAATAAAATGTCATCACTTATCATACCTTCATTCATGTGTGTGTCTATGAAGAATGACTTGTGATACAGGTGAATTTTGACAAAGCGTCATACTTCTTTGTTTTTCCTGCACGTGCATTTCAGCACTTTTTACAGACACACACACATAGACATACACGCACAGACTTAAAACCTTTTTGAATAGGTAATGCAATGGCCTCACCTCCACGCATAGCACTGGCTCTAAAAGCAAACTGCTTTTCACTGATGCAAAAATTTTTTTTTAATCTCCTGGACATACATGCAAATTATACGTACCGTATGCACACCATCTGGGCGTACCCACAACATAGGCATAAGCTGGTGTTCGGTCACTCGTATGCCGAAAAGCTTTACAAAAAGCCGAAAAGCCGAGGCTAACTTTTTGCTAAATTTTAGTCCTTAAAGTAAAAATTCTTAAGGCAGGGCGTTCGTATGCTGAGGTATAGCATAAAACAAAAGAAAAAACTCAAGTTTGCACAAGACACCTCAAGACCTATTAAACAACAAGACCAACTAAGGGCAACTGTTTTAAAACCTAAACTAAAAGGCGTGTACACTGAGCCAGTAAACACCCATAAATGCATGTTTGTTTTAATATTAGGATGTTCAATAAGCATTTCTATTATCACAGTCTATACCACTTTCTCCTGTATTCAGGGTTTTGGGCGGCCTGGAGCCTATCCCAGGAGGCTTAGGACACGAGGGAGGGCACACCCTGGAGTGTGCCCTCCCTCGTACATACACACACATACATACACTACGGGTGTGAATTTGGGAACGCCAATTAGCCTAATCTGCATGTCTTTGGATTGTGGGAGGGAACTGAAGTACCCGGATGAAACCCACCAAGCACGGGGAGAACATACAAACTCCATGCACACAGAGACAGGAATCGACCGTGGAAGTGCAAGGCGACAGTGCTAACCACTACACCACTGTACTGCCAAACTATAATGCTAACTAAACAAAAATAAATCTGGTGGCCATTTGAAGTGTAGACAAATATGCCTAAAATCCAGAAATTCTTATATTTCATTATAGGGCCCCCAAATTTGTCTAAAAGCATTCGTACACACAGACACACCGCTCACATGGTTCAGTGCTAAAATTGATCCTAGCAATTAAAAGTCTTCTCATCAAACAGCTGACCTTGAGACAGGATGCATCCCTCCCTCTGGAGTTTGACCCACAGTTTGTCCCTTTTGCTAATCTGTGTGCACAGTTTACGTGAGTATTTATTTTTCAGCAAGGTGTTACTTACTCTGTCTTATTCTCACCAGCCAGCAGACAAGGGATAAACAATGATTAATGATTTTGGCATCTCTCACCATGAAGAATTAACATACATAGAGGACACCATATGCCAGTGTGTTATGTGCGATTGCTCCACTGAAGCTCAATTTGCACAAGTGGGAGAAGCTTCTTAATTGTGACTGCTCCTGCTAAGAAAGTTCCACTTAGCTTGTCAGCTATGATATAATGATATGCTAACTGGACCCAAAATAGAGCCCAAGTGGATGTCTCCCAAATGCTTTGGCCATAGGCCAGCTTTCTACTACACAGGTGGCTACAGTGACCTTTTCACTTGTTTGGTGAGTCACGAATTGTGAAGGCAAATAAATGAGTGCAGCTTGGTCAGCGATGACCATATACTTATAATCCAGGGTATCAGTCCCGACCCTCCCTAGTATGGTTTTGTGTTTGTTGACAGCTGTATTATAGAATAGAAAACTCACTTGCAGTTTAACTTACATTCTTTTAGACTAAGTTTAACTATGATAGCAGAATCCAATGATTTAGGACAAATCCCAGCATGAACATAGCTAGTTCATGAAGTTTTATGCTTGCTTCACACACAGCGATATTACGACATTACTGTATAATTGGTTTATTTATAGTAAACAGCAATCACGATATTGCACACAGCTTTATGACTCCTGATGTCCATCATAATGTCCAATTTAATCCTGTTAAAATAATAATAATAATAATAATAATAATAATAATAATAATAATAATAATAATAAAAACAATTCTGTCTATATTTTGGAACATCATGTTTAAGTGACCTCCATTCATGATTGTTTTCCTGGTGAAATTTATTCCATAAATATGATAGTTTAACATTATCCGCCTGGGTTTTAATAAAGTGAATATTGCATAAAGTATGCACAGATCTTTTACAAACAAACCCTTTTGTTTTTATAATGTTATACTTTATAATGTTTAGAAATGGGGTATAGTAGCTATTTGTATGCAATAGGTCAATTAAATAATTAGTTTTAGTTTAAAGAGTTTGGACTACAGTACATTTACTTTCCATGTAAATGCACAAGTTCAATGGGCAGCATCACCAAACAGTTTGATTATTTAATATATGGTGGAGAGCTACATATTGAGTATATCCTGATAACTACAACCATGTCTGGTTACATGTTTGTCACAAATGACAATGTTTGTTGATGCAGTATGGACCTATTCACTTATTTGGACGAGCATCAGTACAAGACAGCTACATAATTTGTAGTTTTATTTAGGTATTTATTATATGTATATATTTTAATTATTTTACCTGAAGATACTATTTTCCAGGCAACATGGTGGCTTAGGAGTTAGCACTGTCACATTGCACCTCCAGGGTCCAGGTTCGATTCCCGGCCAGGGTCGATTCCCGCATGTGCATGGAGTTTTCATGCCCATAGTGCCGGTAATGTGTGTGTGCCCTGTGATGGATTGGTACCCCGCCTAGTGCCATAAGTCTCCTAGGATAGGCTCCGTTCTCCAATGACCCTGTATATAGGATAGAGAGGTATAGACGGTTGGTGGGTGGGTGGGTGGTCAATTGGGTGAATGAGTGAGTGAGTGAGTGATACTGTACCATTTTCACCAGAACAGTGATAACACTCTGGAAAAACTGGTTTATTGTAAGGCTGTTGCATTGCATCTACTTTTTCATTTGTGTTTATAGCTTGCTAGAATATAAGCCTAAATTATTGCAATTTTCTTTACAAGCAAGCAGAGTTCAGTTAAGGTACTGTAAAAGCTAAAGTAATATCATTTACACTATTCTGTGGGATCCATTTACAGTATCTATAGTAAAGTTAAAAAAGTGCAGAAGACAAACAAAAAACCCGTAAATTTAGAATAATTTTTGAAAAGGTGATATTTCATTTTCTGCCTTGCATAGATTAATCAATTACCTGTAAATATGCGCAAAACATGCTTATGACACAGCTTATTAGTATTCAGTGATGCCCAGAAAACAAAAGTGCACGGTGGTCTAGAAAGCTCAATATAAAATACAGTTGCAAGCAGCAATGAGTGGTCCGAAGCACCTGAGCCATCGCCATCCGGGTGCATCACACAACCTGTGTGCCATCTGAGCATGTTAAGACCTTCAAAAAGGTGTGTGTGTGTGTGTAGTATGTGAGTGTACTGTATAGTGTGTGTGTGCAACCTATGTGCTGATGTTCATGAGTTGTTAAGAATGTTAGGACCCCAAAAGGGCCCGAATGATACAACAAAAAAAAAATCCTTAGAAGAACAAGAGGACCCTTTGCACCTTTATGACATCAGCACTATTAAAACAGGATTATCAGAGCTATGGCGATGACATCATAATCATGCTGTCATCGTGCCGACGTCATAGTGCTTGGGTCCTAATGAGACGCAGCGCTTGCTTGTGTGGATTGGACAGCCTTACAGTAGGTCGAACATCACTACAGAACTACACCAATCATGCCTCACTCATGATGTAGAGTGGCCAGACAGAATCCATCCCTCACAGCCTGCTAGGAGTTTGCCAAAAACAAACAAACAAAAAAAAAACACCCAAACTTGCTTAGAAACTTTGATCTTTTCCATTTTAGACAAAACAAGACAAAAACCAAAAGCCAACATGTTCTACCAATCCAATCGCATTGCTTCTTTCTGTCACATGATCAGTATAGCAGAGCTGCAAGCTGTGAAAAGCAGTGGGTGCTGTGAGATTTTTGGAAAGTGGTGAGGCTAAGGAAATGGACATTTACACTTTGTTTGCACTCTATTGCTGTCACCCCAGCATTAATGGAGTACAAGAATGCATCGCTTAACACCCATGCTACATTCAGTAAAATAAGACATTATGCAATTCGCATGGGTGCAATCACCATGTTATATACTTAAAAAAGCTACTGTATAAGTCCGTCTGTAGTACAACCTTCTCTTTCACTCCCAAATGGAGGTCACTTTTTATCCGATTTTTGCTCTTAACCAGGGTTTGGTTTGGTGCATTTCAGAGCCATGATACCCATTTTGTAATATTTTCAACTGCTGCATCTGCTTTTGTTTTCAACCCTTGTTCATCACTGGAATTTTCTCACTAGGCTGTAACCTTGAGGGACCAAATCAGCTTGTTTTTTATTAGACACTGGATCTAATTAACAGATATTGGCAGGTTCCCTTGACTTTGATATTCCACAGAAATGACTTTTTCCACACTTTTTATTTTTATTTTTATTTATTTTTATTTATTTATTTATTTTTGAGGTGATGGGAATCTAGAACTTTCTGGTTCTGGGGGTCACAAGATGAATGCATTTAAGATGAAGGGAGGAAAAAAGCCACATTTTTTCAATTCTTAAAAGCGGATGTAAATGTTTGGTACTATATTTTAAACACATTTTTTTTTTTTTTACAGATTTATATAGATAAATGAGGTATCTAACAAGCTCTAAGTTAGTGTGTACGTTGTGTTGTGTGTTGGCCTTGACATTAACTAGCCTGTTGTAAGGTTCAGTTGTAATCTGGCTTTCTAAAAGCAAAAGTAAAGCAAAAGCTTGCTGTATCTCTGGTTCTGTCAACTACCATTTTCATACATGAAATAATAAAATGAGACTACTTTCATTATTTATATCAACAATATCTCCAGAACAACATTATCCTATTCATGAAGGTTTGTAAACTATTATATCCTGAGTAAGAAGAAGCCACAAAGTATGAAGAAGCAATAAATGAAGCAAACGTAAGGGCTTATCAACTGAAATTTATTGAATTAATTTACAATATTGGGGTGTTGCATATGCTATCCGTGGACATTCGTGTGTTAGATCAGTTCTCCATTCTGTCGTGTTTCCCACTGCACTGAGCACAGTTAATTCATATTTCATTCCTGGTAGAAGTATAATAGTTTAGTAAGCACTTAAAGTAAGCAAAACTGAGGTCTGTGTGGAGCTGGTTTTCTTGTTCGAGTTTTTTTTTTTTTCACTTCCCCACTTCATCCAGATATTTGCGGTTCAGTTCTGCCTGTTCCCTCTGATTCTCCAGCTGCGCCATTTCGATCATATTGCGCAACAGATGAAACGTGAGATCGATCGATATGGGCGGATCGTCATTCCTCTTGGTGAAACTGACAAGCTCCTCCAAACTGTTCGGGACGGGGAAAGTCGAGACGTGTCTTAGCGCATGTCCTCGACCGTTGCCGCCGCTGAAGAACTTTCCCGCCCTAAACAAAACTTCATCCAGCATGTTCTTGGTTTCATCGCGGTAATCAGAGAGGCTTAAATCCAGTGGTCTACATATACTCGGAGGAATGACAGTGGATAGTAAGACAGCTGCTATTAGCAAGAAAGAGGGGACAGGCTTCATGCTGGACAGAGCAGACACTCCCTGTATTCAGGAGACACAAGAGTCGAAATCTAAATCAAGTGCATGTTCACTGTGATTAAATATTTTTGTACATGCATAAACTATGAACTAGGACTTCACTACAGTACCATTCAAAGGTTTGGACACAAGTTTGCATTTTCTACATTCTAGAACAAAACTGGATTTTTTTTTCAAAACTATGAAATAACACATGTCATTTAGCAAAAACAACAGTTGGTTATTATTTTAAGAAAAGGAGTTATGCTGTACTGGAACAGTTTTTGCAAGTGCTAATTTACAAAACCCATCAATCTGGCTCTCATCAAGACCATCCCAGAAAAACTTACCTCTGTTGCAGAGAAGTTCATTTAAGGTTACCAGCCTCAAGAATTACCAACTAACAAACAGCACCTCAAGAGACATTATGAAGGCTTTACAGAGCATAAGGAGCAGACACGTCTCAATATCAACAGTTCAAAGTAAAATATTGCATACTTTGAATGCCTTCAGTGTTGTTTTACAATGTAGATAGAAATTAAAAAACAGGAAAAACCTCAGAATTAGAAGGTATGTCCAAACCTTTGTCTAGTAGTGTAGGAAAAAAAGTAGTATTAAGGGGTTTACTAAACTGTATAAATAAAGAACATTAAAATTAACATACAAATATCATATACCACAAAAAATCACATACTCTGCACAAACCTGAAATTTTGAGTCTTGAACAAGATGTCAAAAGACAACTGCAAAAGACAAATGTATTTCTGCTTCAAAACGTCTGAAAAACAAGGTGGATAAAGGTTGGGATAAAAGTAAATGAATCCTTTCCAATGGCTTTGGCACAGGAGCAGCTCCAGTGCCATGGTTATATACATCCAGTAAAGCTCCACTGACGTCAATCCCAGTGTATAAACTGCCTGTAAAGAAGGCAAGCCCTGGAGGGATAATTGGCCAGTCGGATGAAAGTGTGAGTCTTACGCACAGCAACAATCTAAAGACACGCACACGGACGAAGAAGTTTCCAGAAGAAAACAATTCTTCAAACATCTAGATGCTCACACAGTTTATCCTACGTTAAGTATGTGCCGGGGATGAGCAGCTCCCTACCTTGTTATTTGTCTATGCAGGTCTGACTTTGTGCTGTGTGTGTGTTTGAGTGAGAGAGAGAGAGAGAGAGAGAGAGAGAGAGAGAGAGAGAGAGACACTCAAACACACACACATTGAGAGCTGGCCATGGTCCTGATATGTTCCGTGTCTTCTTAAAGTAGTTTTTTTTTTTTTTTTTTACTTTACAGAAGAGTAACAATTGATAATCAAACTCCCCAGCATCAACCAGATGAGGATGGGTTTCTTCTGAGTCTGGTTTCTCTCACAGTTTCTTCTTTTTACCTCAGAGTTTTTCCCATCACATTGTTGTCTCTCACTTCTTCTTTGTCTTTCGGCTGTTCCCTTTCAGGGGTCGCCACAACAAATTATCTGCCTCCCTCTTTTAAATTTCTAATTACAGCAAACACAAAATCAATAAATTAAGACACATCAAATTTATTTGGAGGGTATGTTATTTTGGCTTCATCATAGTGCAACGTGGTCAGAGTGCCACCTCACAGCTTCATTCAGGGACAGGGTTTGATTCTGGCATCAGCTGTATGGAGATTCGCATTTTCTCCTTGTGCATGTGTGCATTACGTACTGGTTAAAACATTGTCCTTAGGATAAAACTAGATACTTGAGAGAGAGGATGTGTGAATAAAAATGAATGAATGAACAAATATATTTAATTAAACTTGTGTATTAAGTGTAAGAAAGAATAGGTTAAGTAAACACAAATCTTTCTAGCCTGGGTGTACTCAAAGCTATACATTTTTAACATTAAATACTTTAGAGTGATACTTCCTTAACTGTTTTGAGTAAACTTAACTTGCCAGGTTTAAGAATTAGCATAATTGTTTGTATTTCTATTATAAATTAATAATTGTGACTGCTTAGGGATCAAATAACCAAACTTCTAAACACAACTTATTACATTATAATGATATAATTAAGCAATATCATGAGAGATTGAGAGCTGTTGTACACACACAGCACAGCGGTATGAGCAGCGTGGTACTATGAAGCCAAAAGGTGAAGAGAATAAACTACAAAAGATGGTGGACGGATGATTTACTTTATATTTTCAATTGTTCTGCTGGATTTCAGGGTTGAGTCTTAACTAGCATTAAATGGAAAGCTAGTGTAGCTATGTAGGGTGTACAATCACTTGTCTCAAACACCAATTAGTACCGTTGACCAGAGGTTAGAGAGGGATTTGGGATTCAGCCTTGTTAGCTAGTTAGCTTTATGGAGGTAATTCGAGATTTTTTTTTTTTAAACAAGCAATTGTATATTTATGACGACATAACTATTAGATGTGTTTTGTAAGTGCTTCTGTGATTTTGGTTTTGAATGTGGGTTTCAGTAAGCACTTGCTCTCTCATTCTCCTCTCTACTTTGACCCATGCTGGAGACCGACATTTAGTGTAATTAACCATTTTTAGAATACCCGTGACGTGGAGTGATACACATAGTTAAAATCCCAGCGCTGTTGTGGTCTATATCAGCACTCGTGGAATGCCTCCTGTCCAATTAGATTACTGTTGTATAATGTACATTATAAGATTACCTCAGTATGACATAATCGAGCAGAGAGTTTTGGTTGTTAGAACATTGAGGCAACGTAATGGACCCTGGAACATAACTGGTATTATTTTGTTTTTAAAAGTTATAATTACTGTGTTTTATAGAGACTGGACTAACATAAAGGAAACTAGGATAATAATGAACAAATCTCTATAATTGCTTTATACAATTGTATAAAATATAGCATTAAAACAAGACATATTAACAGAATTCCTTTTTATTTCTCAACCTTAAATAAAATAAAAATACTCGCTCATACGGCTGAAATTACTGTGTTGGGTTTTGGAACCTTTTTCTGGGATATTTTTTTTCTCGTGATTGGTTAAATCGCCAGATATGGCACATGCAATTTACCAAACTGGGTAAAATATAACATTGTCAGCATGAGAATGTCAGAGATATAATTTCATTTCAAATATAAAAAATGCCATAAATTAACAGTTTTGAGAGATGTACCACTCTAAACACAGATACTTAATCAATACTAGTCAAAATGTCATATTTTTACTTGTGCTCTGAAAAAAAAAATCGTGAGCGTATGTGCTACGAAAGAACACCATAGTAAAATGGTATAGTGAAATTAAGTCTAGACAGAGAAATTTCCCTAAACAAGTAGAAAACATGGAATGGCAAATAGAATGGCAGGAAATGTTCACATGTTCAAGTCTTTAATGTAATGGTCATTTCATTATGAAAAACATTTACAATGTGAGGGGATTTTGTTAAAAGATAATGAGAACAAGCAGTATACCGTGCTGGCCAAAAGTATGGAAATAAAAAAAGTCCTGCCACATATTTGTTCCATCCATTAACTAAACCAGCTGATTATAATCAGCACAACAGTGCCATTGAGCTAATGTGAGTTGGTATCTTTCAAAGTTACGTTGTATTTAGTACAAATATAACTCTCTTCTTTCACAGGAATTAACTACATGACACGTTCCCGTTAGCCATATGGTTAGTTAGTGTTATAATAATAATAATAATAATAATAACTGACAGTCTGTCCTGATAAAACATATGCCACAATATTGTATGTATATAAATATCAACTTAGCCAGGTTTCCTTTTACACTTCGTGTCAACAGTAAATTTCCTTGTAAATCTGTGATAAGTGGGGCAACATTTTACTACATTTTATTGGCTTTCCACGAGAGGTAGGAATTCCAGGCCACAGCAACAACCTGCACAACAGCCAATCTGCAAATAGTGACATTTATAATATGTGAAATTTAAAAGTAGAAGTATGTTGCTTTTAAAATGCAATATACAAAATCATCAAACTGATCTAAAACAAATCATTTTACCTGTGATGGAGCGGAATGAAATAAAAATTGGCAATCTGAACAGCAGGCCACAACTGCCAGAAGAAGAGGGAGATGACAAATACTGAACTGAATCAAAATGCAATTGATGCATGGATACAAATGTACTTTATATATTATATAAGAAAAAAAAACTGTGCTAAATGCAAAAAATTCTGTAAACCTTTTCTATTGGGTCTTTCCTCAAAATATTACGCCAAATACTCTAAATAAAATCTGATTATATTATCTCTGTTTACAATCATTGATTATGTATTCACAAAGTATTATGAGCCTTGTGTTGGTTATCAGGAGATTTCAGTACACAATAAATAAAAAATTTAAAGGTTTGCTTTTGGGGGATTTTGACACCTTTGGTAAAGATGGGTTAAAAAGTATCATTGTAGTTATTTATCTTGGTCTCACAATCAAAGAAGAATACTTAAAAATAAAACAAATCTTGAAAAGAAGAAGCAATCTTAAAAAATAAATCCATTGTGTATAGCAAAACATGTAAAAATGATCATGATTGGAGATTTGCAAAAGGCAGGGACATTTTGGTCTCACCAAGTGCGCCCTCCATACCAATGGTTTGTTTAGCCCAGGGGTGTCAAACTAGATCCAGAAAGGGCCATGTGGATGCAGGCATTCGTTCCAACCAGGCAGAAGATTCTGGATCCAGTGACACCTCTGGTTTAGAAGGTGTGCCAAAAGAAAGAATTTTCTATCCTGTAACTATGACTGCAACCAAATTCTATGAAAAAATGGGACAAAGACAGGAGGATAGGGTAAAAGAGGCTAATCACCAGGGTGGACAATCTAATGATGATGTGGGTCTGTTTATCCTCTAAATACCAAGAAAAACACGTTAGGCTCCTCACTATCATGCTTTAAGTACCATGAGATTTAGGAGTAACACCTTTTCCCAATCTAATTTAATTGTAGCTAATTCTCACCCACTAACAGCTTCAAACCAGAAAAGGAAAAGACTACTTTTGCTCTGAAACACATAAAGCCAAGCAACTGCCTCTTTTTCGAACTGTTGCTACATCTGGGAATGGCGTAACACTCTGTGTCTATCCACCTGCTTCTATGAGCTCACAGATGCTCCTGATTGGCTAGTGCCACTGTGATTGATAGGGGAGAAACGAGTATGACGCCCCTTTTTGCCTGAGAGCCCAGTCAGCCATCTATCACAGATTAATTATTATTATTATTATTATTTTTACATATTCCTATATCTCTGAATGATGCTAGAATCAACCCAGTGCTACTGTACATATTGCGCATCAGTTCAAAAACAGAAGCCTGGCCCTGCTGATCAGTCCCGATCTCAGCTGATCTTTCAGTTTATTGTTCTTGATGCATTACAGCTTTATCACTAATTAAGTGCTAAATTGCTAACTGCTACTTTCAGTATAGCAGGTACGTCTGATCGATTCTAAATAAGATATCAGTGTGTTAGCTTCTAACAGTTTACTGTTGTTTATACCTCCTGATGGCCTGTCGCACACATCACAGATATGGCAGACCCCTGTTCTGTGATGGGGTTCTCTCATTTCACACAGATCCTGTATTGAGCCTGTCACTACCTCTGCTCATGGATTACAGACACGTCAACAATCGATCCTTAATTCTGCCCCCATTGGAACTGTGATCAGAGGTAAGGTAGAGTAAGCAAGACAAAAAAAAAAACAAAAACAAACGCAAGACAAAGATACAGTACAAAACCAGATCTTAAATACTGCAACTATCAAGATTGAACACTAACCAAGAGCACGCAATGTGACTCGAGGCTTATGGAAAGCCCCTTCTGGCACTTTTCTAACAGATTCACAAACCTTCTAGTGACACTGTACTTTTTTCTAAAGTAGATTTAATTGCCAATGTAGAAGAAGGCAGATGTCAAAATCTGGCCATGGTTTCCCGGGCTGCCTTAATATTTTAAATAATTTATTCACATTTACCAAAGATGCCAATAATACTGAAGCTGATTGTAAAAATACACATACACATTTCAAGCACATTTTTACTTACATAGTAATTGGTGATCAAGGCATCCATATAGTCCTAATTGGAGTGCAAAACAAAAAAAGTGTTATTTAATAGTACATGTCCTTTTTTTTTTTACCCATGTTATAATAAAACTAATCTAACTGTTTGACAGCAAAATAGAAATCCTGACAACCACTGCCTCATCAGGTGCCTTATAAAACTCCCTCCTTTACAACAGGGTTCTTTTATTTTAAATAGATTTTTGAAAGGTCAACTGTGAAAGACTGGCTGTGAAAAATATATATTATCGTATTTTTTTTTATGTTGACATCTAAAAATGTGTTGTAAAAAACATCAGGTGTGATACATCACATTTCATTGTAATGTCACAGCAATTTAGTCCTACAAGGGTAGACATATTAAGAGCGAACATAGACCACAGCAATATGTAACTAGAAATTCATGGTGTTAAGAAAATTACTCTTCCAGATGTGGAAATATTAATGACACTGATATACATATCAACATATCACTGTAAGCAAAATGCCGCCTTTGCTTCCTCAAAACACTTTCCATGTGTTAAGGTGCATAAACTAAGCAAGACATCTCTCAATTAATCGTTCGATATCAGTAGATCTGATCTATAAGCACTGAAATTAGTAATTATGCTGTCAGTTCTAATAAACCAGTTAAATAAGCCTCAAATAATCAGTGCGCCCGCAATGACATTGTTCTACGACTATCATACACAAGAAAAACTGGAGAGAAACATGTGCATGCAAATATGTGTACACAGTTGATAAATGATGGCAAATGTTATTTTATGTTGGAAATTATCGATCCATCTATCTATGTATCCATCCACCCAATCAAAAGTTTGGAGACACCTCCTCCTTCAGTGTTTTTCCTTTATTTCTTATTATTTTCAACATTGTACATTAATACTGGAGACATACAAACTATGTGAATTTGTAGTAAACATAAAAGTGTTAAACAACCCAGAACATGTTTTTGATTTTTGATTGTTTAAGGTAGCTACATTACGCATTATTATGGCATTTTCTTATCAGATTCATAAGGTAGTCAGTCACCTGGAACAGTTTTCAGTTCATTTTCAAGAGTTTGCCTTGTCAAGATTTAATTTATGTCACTTCTTGCCTTCTTAATGTGCTTTAGACCATAAGTTTTCTTGTACGGAGGAAAGGTGCGTAAAGAATCAGTCGGTCCTCATAAGAGCCAGGTTCATCATAGCATTTGGCAAATGCACTCAGGAATACTATAAATACTATCAATAAGTAAAAAAGACAACCCAATATTACTTAACTGACTGTTTATTTGTCATAATATGGACGCATTGAATGTATTCCTGAGTGCAGTTGCCAAAATGTTATGATGAACCTGGCTCTTATGAGGACCATCCCAGGAAAGGCCTTCATGATCGAATTGCAGCAAAGAAACCATTACTTTGAAAGATCAACAAGCAATAGAGACTGTGGGGTAAGTAACACATGAAATGGACATTAGATTGGTGGAAAACTGTCCTTTGTTCCTGTGAATCCGTCCTACAAACAAAATTTTCCGCATCTTTCTCTAATTTTAAATTGTACATATAATCTTACTTTAACAGTCTATGAATATATAAGTATATTTCAGTACAGAATTAATCGCCAACACACGTGTTGTACATTTTTATGCATCCCAAAAAATATGATGCATCCCTGGCATCATATACAAAGCCTGTTTCGCTTACAAAAGAATAGCTTCATACTGCGGTGAAGTACAGCTTATTTTGAAGTACAGCTACTTTTACTTGAGTACATATTTTGGCTACTCTACCCACCTCTGGTGGCTACACTAAAGAACTGAAAATATAAAACATATTCTGGGTGGTTTAACACATTATAACTATATAATTCCATATTTGTTCTATAATAATTTCAGTGTCTTCAGTATTAATATACAGTACAGACCAAAAGTTTGGACACACCTTCTCATTCAAAGCGTTTTCTTTATTGTGTTCTTTATTGTGTTCTTTAGCCCAAACGTGTCTCTTCTGCTTGTTGCCTGTCCTTAGCAGTGGTTTCCTAGCAGATCTTCTACCATGAAGGCCTGATTCACACAGTCTCCTCTTAACAGTTGTTCTAGAGACGTGTCTGCTGCTAGAACTCTGTGTGCCATTGACCTGCTCTCTGATCTGAGCTGCTGTTAACCTGCGATTTCTGAGGCTGGTGACTGGGATGAACTTATCCTCCGCAGCAGAGGCGACTCTTGGTCTTCCTTTCCTGGGCCGGTCCGCATGTGAGCCAGGTTCTTTGTAGCGCTTGATGGTTTTTGTGACTGCACTTGGAGACACTTTCAGAGTTTTCCAAATTTTTCGGACTGACTGACCTTCATTTCTTAAAGTAATGATGCCGCTCGTTTTTCTTTACTTAACTGCTTTTTTCTTGCCATTATACAAATTCAAACTCTTTGAATGAGAAGGTGTGTCCAAACTTTTGGTCTGTACTGTACAATGTTAAAAACAATAAAAATAAAGAAAAAACTTTGAATTAGAAGATGTGTCCAAACTTTTACTTTTTTGTTATTTTTATAACCTTAGTAACTCTAATAAATGGAACTGGTAAAGAACAACTGGACAAGTTTCACACTAACCCTCTTTAGCTTAGCTACATTCTCTTCCACAGAGAGCCCGTTGAGAGTTCCACAGATTACTAGGAATGTTCCAAGAAAGCAGGGTGCAAAGCATACCTGTAAAGACAGAAGTACAGCCAGGTCCACAAATAACTAGACATATTAATTGGACATTGACAAACATATTATTTTTTGCTGTTTAACTCAGCATATAAGGCAGCACGGTGGTGTAGTGGTTAGCACCGCCAGGGTCCGAGTTCGATCCCCGGCCAGGCTCGATTCCCGTCTCTGTGTGCATGGAGTTTGCATGTTCTCCCCGTGCTTGGTGGGTTTCCTCCCACAGTCCAAAGACATGTAGGTTAGGCTAATTGGCTTTCCCAAATTGCCCGTAGTGTGTGAATGAGTGAGTGTATGTGTGTGTGTGTGTGTGTGTCTGTGCCCTGCGATGGATTGGCACCCTGTCCAGGGTGTACCCTGCCATGTGCCCGAAGTCTCCTGGGATAGGCTCCAGGCCCCCCGTGACCCTGAATACAGGATTAAGCGCTATAGGTGATGAGTGAGTGAATGAGAACTCAGCATATAGGAAATTAAATAATGACTGTCAGCAGATCTTCAGGTCTTATTTGAGGTATTAACATACGAATCAAGTCGACAATATTAAAATAATAGCACCCCCTTATACCTTAAAGGGACCAAAAGGCTACTCAAAGGTTTGATGGTAAGTTGCAGGTTATTCACTCATTACTTCAACTTCAAGAAATCAAATAAAAGACCCAACATCTATTTTTAGTCTATTATGATGTTTGAAAATGTCAGAAATGTTTTGTACTAACTCATTGAAAAGTATATAAAATAAAAAGCCATGAAATATAATAGGCTATAACAAAGTTTGTACTAAAAACTTAGAAGTTTTGCACCGTTAATAAATTAGCCTTACAAGCCAAGCTACCTAGCTAGATTGGCAAGGTCACCAGGTTGTGGCTCAAATAGTGGTATCCTTCATGTACTGTAAATCCAATTCACTTGGAATAATCAGGATTTCTGACTGTTGTGGGTCTTCAAACCATTCAATTTAGCAGCAGCCACACTTTTCTCCTGTCCAGTTGCCAACAAACATGGCAGCACATGACTTGGAATGTTGCTGTGAAAACTATGCACACCCGTCTGAGATATTTTGGGGTACAGAACAAAGACAAATGTGAGTCACATGCAATTAACTGTGCAAAGCTGCTTGTAATATAAATATAGACAGATCGGTCTCAATGCAGTTGTCCTGTGAATAGACCTGTAGACATAGTAGAGCTGAACAGATAATTGTACCTGGTCAATCAGCATTTTCTTTAGTGCAGTAGTTTTGGTTGTCCCAATAACAAGTCTGTCTAGTACTCTGTACCATCCACCAATAACTGGTCCCTGTAGTAGACAAAATATTTCTTAAAATGGGTCACACTACACACCAGTCATCAAACACTTTTTCGCTCATCTATATAGAGTGACAGAATCATGAGCACCAAGGTTCATTTATGACCATGATAGAAAGGTATCAGAACACTACGACCACAGCTCTTCAGGGCTTAGAAGCAAACAGCTAATGACCCGGTAACAGATACCACAGCACATCTTCAAAGGTCTTGAGGAGTCATGCCTCAGAGCTGTATTGGTTCCAAAAGGGGAACCTAAAACCTGTGGTTTTAATGATTTGCCTGATCGTGCATATATAATATCGCGCAGGTCCCTCTTGTGTCACCAAAACACCTGTGAACCATCAAAACACGCCACAAGACTTCTAAAGGTGTGCTGTGGTATCTGACAGCAGATTCTTTAAGGCCTTGTAAGTTGGACACATCTCACATACTGTTTTCAGCAAACAAGCAGATACAGCTTGTTTGTGTGTGGCTACCCAAACAGGCTAGCCTTTGCTTTATGCAGATTAATGAACTTGTAAATCTGTCATCAGTTGACTGGTTGTCTTTCCTTGGACTACTTTTGATAGGTACTAACCACTGAATACCAGGAACACTCCAGAGGACCCACTGTTTTGGAGATGCTCGTTATGGTCGCTCAGTTCATTACACTTGACCATTTTTCCTGCTTCTAGCTTCTGCATCAAATTTGAGAACTGATTCTTTATTTAATTGTCCTATCAGTGGATTTAATGTTACAACAGATTGGTGTATATAATATTAAAACATTAACATTAAAACCGTGTTTTTGGATTCCCCTGGTGGCACTGGGTCAGGTCTGTCCCATTGGGGCATGACTCCATAAGACCTGCGCTGTGCGACCTGCATCAGGACGTTAGCAGCGAGTCCACTGGTTGCTGTGGGTTGTGGGGTAGGGTCTCTGTGGATTGGACATGTTTTTCTGTGCATGCCATGGGAGCTTCGGGGCTGAGCTTTAGGCTCTTTGCCCTAAACCAGGGGTGTCAAACTCAGTTCCTGGAGGGCCGCAGCCCCACAGAGTTTTGTTCCAACCCTGCTCCAATATACATACCATGTAGTTTTCAAATAAGCCTTAATGACATGTTTAGTTGGATCAGGTGTTTTTAATTATGGTTGGAACAAAACTCTATGGAGCTGCGGCCCTCCAAGAACTGAGTTTGACTCCCCTGCCCTAAACCCTATGAATTGTGGGCTGGGGAACATTGGGTGCTTTGGGCCCTTTCTATCATGGCCCTGTGATTTGTGCTGTATTGCTTTTTCCGTGGATTCCGACCAGATGGGTTGTCCTTTAGTCCCCATTGGCATTGATGAACCTTGGGTGCCCATGATTCTGTCACAAGTTTGCTGGTGATCACTGTATATAAACACTCACAGTCTTTACACCTGCTCATTTAATGCAAACCTTAACTGGCTTCAATTCATAGCATTTGTAATGACATAATGCACTTTATATAATGATTACATTGTGTAGTTTAAACAAATCAAAAAAAAATTTTTTTTACTTTAAATCTGGCAGTATTTTTCTAAAAGACTTTCCTGAAAGATTGATAAATGTATAAATAAATAGACTTGCAACAAATAAGAAGCCAATGCTCATCATCTTGGTGGTGCGTTTAATGCTGTGCTTGGTCAAGCCACGTCTCTCAATCAGCTGTTGGGAGATGATATCCCCCACCCCCATCAGAGAGCCTGTAGGACAACAGAGAGAGAGGGAGATAGAGGGAGTGAGAGAAAAAGTGAGAGAGAAAGAGAGAGAGAGAGAGAGAGAGAGAGAGAGAGAGAGAGAGAGAGAGACAGACTTGAACAACTAATTTTTGCAAACAAAGTTTGGATCTTTTAAATCCACGAAAGCTCCAGCTTAGTGTGAGAAATTTACATATTATCTGAACACAAACCATTCAAATGAACAAACTGTGTTTTATTAAATCAATGATTCATTCATCAGCAAACATGGCGAGTCCATTTAAATTTGGTCCCTAATGGCCAAGCTGGAAGTGACAGTGGCTTTGAAAAACATAAGGAAGAAATCTTAAGTGGAACCAGAACCTTTGCACTCAGTTACCTAGAACTTCACATTTAACCGTGGCTTGTTTCCCTGCAATATAAATATGTTGTTCAAATATGTCTAATCCCATTGCACATTACCACTGGAAATCTGCCCACGGTGAAGCATTGAATCTGCCAGAAATATTACAGAAGAAGGAGAAAAAGTATTTTATTGTTATCCCAACATTAAGCATGCTTAGATAATTTTTCTCTTATTCTTTGCATATACCCCTCAGGAGAACAACAAGGCCAACTATCACAACTAGACCTGAGGAGGCTTTATCACAATGCATGACTGCTTTGATTGCGCAATATGGGATTTGTTTCATCTAGGTGACCTGAAGGAATACACTGACACTGTGCTGAAAATATCACTGTGAAAAAAAAAATTTTGGTGTTTCCTCATCAAAAGCTCTGGATGACAAAGAAGGTCCAAACATTCCTCAGGAACTGCAAAACATATACCCTCAGGTCAGATGACAATGCTCAGTCCAACTCTGAGAGTAATGGCTACAGCATGTAACCAATTACTAAAGCAGCACCAACAGCCGAGTAAACACAGATGCTGAAGAGCTAAATTATCTTTTTTCAATAAATCCAAGACAGACTCAGTTCCTTCTCTACCCCATCTGACTCCCACACATTCATACGGCAGAAACTGGATATAAGGCATTTGCTCAGGTCTGTAAATTCAAGAAAGACAGCTGGACCTGATGGAGTACCAAGCAAAGTGCTCGAGATTATATCTATAATCCCCGTTCCCAAAAATGCCAGTCTCAGTATGTGAATAGTTCTGTACCACATAAAATCTAGCCTCCCCCCACACTTGATCCATATTAGTGTGCTTACAGAGCAAACAGAGCCACTGAAGATGCTACTGTCATCACAACCCACATGGCACTCAACCATCTACAACAACGAGAGTGTCACGTGAGGATGCTCTTCAATGACTATAACTCAACATTCAGTACCATCATCCTAGACATCTTAATCAACAACTACAAGATATTGGTCTCTCTATTAGAATTCACACATGGACCAAAAGATCGGCCCTCACATATTTTCATCTATTACTCTAAGCATTGGCACATATCAACTTTTTGTCCACTCTTATATTCCTTATACACCAATGATTGAAAATCAACTAGCAGATCAAACAACTGTTGTCTGGCTCATTACTGGAGAGAATTAATCTGTATATAGAGATGAGATTCAGAGACTGTGACCATTCTGACGCTATATGCCAAAAAGACCAAAGTGTTAATAGTGGCTTTTAAGAAGAAACGTGACAAAGATTAAATAAAAGGAAAGTGTGTAGAAAGGGAAAGGGGAGAAAATCACAGGCTGCCCCCTAACCTCTCTGGTGGACTCTGCCACAAACGTACCTTAGAAGCCACCAACATCATTAAAGACTTTTCCCACCCTGGTCACCACCTCTTTAAACGGCAATACAGCCAAGACACACCTCCAGATTTACAGGTTTTTCCAGGCATTCAAGGTCGCGTTCTTCATCTATGTCCTATGTGTTTTTGTTTTTACCACAGAGTAGCAAATCTAATTTCATTGTATACTGTGCAATGACAATAAAGGCATTGAAACCTAATGTAGCAGTTGACATCTACCCGCCAGATTAGCCCTCTTTACAGTAGCTCCCAGAGCAGTGAGCCAAGCATCGAATCTCTTGGTATTTGAGGACACATTAGAGGGGAAATTAAAATTTTGTTGTTTACGACTCTATTTAGCCAATACAAAAACTGAAAAAGGACAAACAGTCTCCAATAAACAGGAGGCAAGCTCATCCCTCAGGCAAACTGAAACATTGATTACTGGCAGTGCACTTTGACAGGCAGTGCAGCATTCTGTGTTGTAGGAGTGAATTGTTTCCCAAGTTTGTTTAGAATTGTAACAAAATTTGAAAAAATATATATATTCGACCCAGTTTATTAAATTTTAATACCTACAAAATCGCAATACAAATGGAATCGGCACTGCTGTAGGTAGTATGATAATATTATATCAGCTTGTCCGTTATGATTCCCATCCCTAACGATTACAATTTCTAGAGTAACACACCCACAACCACCCAGAGCTGATAAGGCATGAAGAAAAATTTGCAAAAAATTATTCCGTATTTAGGTCTCATTTGTCGTACCAGACCCTAAATAATTAAAACTGAGGAACTACTATTTGATTTATAATCTTCTAAAGTGTATCATCTAGAAAGGTGTTTCCCTACAAATAACACAAGTAATTTTATTTACTATAAGTCAGTTTTTTTAGCACTATTCCATTAGTGATAGGAACTGTAAAAATGGCCATGGCCAGTGTTTATATATTTAGTTAGTTGGTATTAAAATAAACACTAGTACCACTCAAATATTAAGGGGAGCTCTATCACAGATCCTTCCTGATATTTACAGGATTGTGCCTGGGCAAATGTCACGTTTTACAAAGGTCATCGTGTCTTAAAAGCAAACACTGGCAAGTAAATTTAGTACCTCTTGTGTAATGTAACCTTTCTTCATATGCCAGAGAAGAACTAATAATCCAGAATAAGAGTGGCAAAGAGACTGGAACCATGGTTGTTGATTTACTGTCTTATCTTATTAAAGGAAGTCTACTCCATCCAATGTATTTTGCAAGCAGCAACAGGAGGAGAAAAGGCATCCGCAGTATAAGAAAGACAATATTCAGACTGTTCTCTCACTTTCTTGTCCTCACAAGTTTCACGCTAGGGAAAAGTTTGGTAAGCAACCAGCAGGGGGCTTCTCTGAACATCTTTATATTATTCACATTATTCTGCAAACAGTCGATCCAGTTTATTTTGAATATCTAATGGTAGTTAGATGATTGGACTTGTGTTGTTCCCATCATTACCTTACATTTAATGCAAATTATATTTATCTCATTATACACCTGAGCAGCTGAGGGTTGCTCAAGGCCCTAGCAGTGGTAGATTCCTGGTACTGGGGTTTGAACCAGTGACTTTCTAATCAATGTCTTAACCATTTAACTACCCCTGCCCCCATCACTACAGGAAAGTGTGTAAACCGAATTATCTGTTTTAGGCAAACCTGAATATTGCAAGTAAAGTAAAATACAGTGAATTAAGTAAAAAAAAATCCAGCAACATTAACTGGGCGATTCCAAAGTTATGGATGTGATATTTGGACTCTAATTGGTAAACAAAAAGTTTAAGATTATGGACCAGCTTAATATCAGTGACTTAACTCGCATAACTTTTAATGTAAACTCACCATCTTAAAATGAATAAATCCTTATAATTCATATAATCATTAGCATAGTGAAAATATACACACTTTTATCAGCGGTATGGATGTGATATTAAATGGACAAACATTTGTGAGAGTATAGGCTTATTATAAACTTTCACCATGGAAGAGACTGGGGGAGATTTAAACATGGTTGTCTTTTTTTGATAAATTGATGTTAAGGATGTAACATGTCTTAATCAGTTCTCTACTAACTAGATCCAGAACACACTTCTGATAAATACTGAATTTATTAATTCATTTATCACATTTTTATTTTCACAATTATTTTTCTCTTTATCTCTTACCTTATAATTTTCATAATTTTCCCGCCTCTTTTGGTTTCTGTTGCTCAGCATCAGACTTTAATAAATAACTTATGAAAAAACATTTAGTCCATATAAGCAGATGTAGTATTTTACTGCATTAATATGGTTTGGTAGAAACCCAATGAATCTTGCCTATTTTTTTATTTTATTTTATCTATGGTAATGTTGACCTTTGAGTGGAATTGACCAGCTTTAAAAGAAGCATGCCTACTTTAACCCATATAAAAAAAATTTCGTGCCACGTTTAAATGATGCACCAGTGATGACAACATACTCAGAATAAATCGTTCTGTTCAGGAGAATGGCACCCAGCTGAAGGGGGTTTGGTAGACTGCTGAAATCAGCAAAACCTTCTCCACTCCCTGTCCTTGAAGGAATGCTTCTGTTGGCTAGAGGCCATGACTGACGCATTTTGCATTCCAGGTGAAATTATCTATGATCAATCTGGCACACACTCAACCTCAGCATGCTAACTGATCCACATGGAACAAAGCAAAAACACCATTTAGTTGATGAGGCTGTACAACACTGTGACACTTAAAATCCCATTGCATGTGCTCTTTGCATAGCATTGATTTTTGCTGCAAACTACAGATAACATAGTTAAAATATAACTAGTTTCACCATACCTGATGAGTTTTCCTAAATCCTTTCAGGTCATTTTGTTTCTTCCGCCCTCTACTGTTATAATGACAACTGAGACCAGGACAGTTTTATTGGCTACTAAAATAAAATCCACACAGTTGTCATCTACAACAATATACAGTACAAGACAAAACATATTCACCTGCACGAGTCTCATGTTTTTCGGTGTTTTGAGAAGCATCCATACACAGTAGGGAAGCATAATTCTTGCCAAAATGTGAATCATGACTTTTCGCCATGGGCATTGAGATCACGATTCTCTCACACGATTCTGCTTCTCTCTCTCTCTTTTTCAAACCAAATACATTAACAGCAATTGCAAGTAACAAAAAAAATGTGCTGTCTGCAAAGGACTTTCAACTCCCTTGTACAAAAAGGGTCTATTTTAGAACCCTTAAAGAAAAAACTGTTGAACATGAAAAGTATGTTAGCAATAATAAATAAAAATAACTAATAGCACCGAAGCATAACAGCTAGAATCAACTGTGTAACAGCTAATCTATTTGTGTAACAGCTAGAATCAACCCTATCAACTAAAGTTAGTTATATCCCTATTAGAGCTCTACATGCCTATCTCTGTTCATGCAGTAGCATATGTGTGTCTGTGGATGCATGTGCATGTATGAGTAATTTACTGAATGCTGACAAAAATAAAATCGATATAAACTAATGCTTGTGATAAACACAACAACAGTGTGCCCCTCTCCAGTTTAGGACTGGCTGGTATTGTCTCTCGTCTAGCTTCTGACTGGCTGGAATTGAGTGAGAAAATTGAAATCCATTTTAAGCGAGATGCGAGTGACAGTTTGATGGCGCAATTGAGCAAAAATAAAATCAGAACACAAAACATACTCAGATTATGCTTCGGTTTTTTGGCACGAAAATAACACAAACTGCTCCAACTCAACCAAATAAACTCATTTGCTTGTTTAGAAGAGAAGCAGTTGCGTTATATAACTGAATCATTAACCTGAATCATTCTCTAATCTTTGGCCTAATTGGTAAATTAAAAATTATTAAAAAGAAAAAAAAAAGTAATCTGGAATTGCTGTCTAAGTAAATTCGTGACCATGTGAATGCGGCGTGATCAGAATGCAGGGAAATACACACAAGTGAATCGCTTTATTCAGAAATTAGATTGTGTGTGTGTGTGTATGAATCAAGCTCCATTCACCCAAATTCACAGACAAAAAACCCTCTAAAACTTATTTATAATTTGGTCACAGTTTATATCAATGCTTAGTCACCCATTAATATAAACAAATTAATTGAAATTCAAGAATATGTGGAAGAGTAAATATTGATTTCTTATATACTATCTAGACAAAGTTAATGAAAACAGCATTCTTTCAGGGAATCTTTGTGATGTACCTAACTATTTTCACTGACATCTACTGACAGAGAGGTGCAAATGCAGAAATAAAATTAATCCATCCTGGAAAACAAGATTATTTAAAAAAAATAAAATTAAAAAAAGGGAAAAACGTTCAATCTTTTCTCAAGACTGACCCTTTTCGTAATTGCTTTTTTTTCTATTCAGGATGAATTCAAATGTTGGTAATTATTTACCAACATTTGAATTCATTGTTAATCCATGTTTATTTTGTCATATGACATTTGACAAAATAAACTTGGAAATATAATTAATTCAATTATATTAAATAAATTATTTCCTGTGAATATCTTCTGTGTTTACGATCTCTCTCTCTTAAAAAAAATAAATAAATAAAAATAAAAAACATCATTAAATAAACCATGTAGTCTGCTTTGGTCAAGATTATGTGCCCAGCCAAAATAAAATTTAAATTAATAAAAAAAGGTAAATCCATATTTAAGTTGATGTAATGTGTGGAAAATTAACCATTTGAAACCAGTGGGCTAGAGCCATTCTTACCAGCTGTTATTATTTGCACAGTCCATGGTTTTTTGGTCATTAACGCCTGGTAAGATCTCCAGAGACTTGATATACTCATCTTTCTCTCTAAAGGAGAGCAGCTGAAGATCGATAAATCACTGTAGGGAGAATATGGAAAAGACACTACATTTTCAAAAATGAAAATAAAATAAAATAAAATAAAAACCATTAGAAAAAAAGTGTTTAAAAAAAACATAGCACAGACACACAGACTTTTATGGGTCTCAAACTACAGAATAAAACTGTACTGAATGTTCAGTGTGTATGTCATAGCTACATTAAACATTTAAACTAGTATTATAAAACTTATATATATATATATATATATTTTTTGGCCTCTGTTATAAACCTTAAAATATTTCGAAATTAAGGTATCATAATTTTATATACACCCATTCACAAAAGTGAGTACACACCTCTAATTTCAGCAAACATTTTAGTACATCTTATCAAAGGACAATATTATAGAAATGAAACTTGGATATATTTTAGTGTAGTCAATATGCAGCTTGTATTCTACTGTCCTCTGAAAATAACTCGACATACAGCTATTATTGTCAAAATAGCTGTCAAAAAATGTGAGCACTCCCTAAGTGATAACGGGTGTACATCTTTAACCATGCAAAGTTTGAACAAAGAACATACAGTATATCATGTTCATGGACAAATATGTCTCTAGACCTGAACCCTATTGAGCACATGTGGGGCATCCTCATGCAGAAGGTGGCGAAGCGCCATGTGCCTAAGATCCAGCAGCTCCGTGATATCATTATGGAGTGGAAGAAGTTCCCAGCAACAACATGTGCAGCTCTGGTGAATTCCATACCCAGGACGATTAAGGCTGTACTAGATAACAATGGCGCTCACACAAAAAAAACTGACATTTTGTACACAATTTTGACATGTTCACTTAGGATGTACTCATTTTTGTCGCCAGTTATTTAGAAGTTAAGGTCTGCATATTGAGTTATTGTTAGAGGACAATAAACCTGTACTGCCATCCAAGCTGCACATTGACTATTCTAAAGTATATCCAAGTTTCATTTCTATAGTATTGTCCCTTGAGAAAGTGGTGGCTGAAATGTGAGAGAAGTGTGAGATAGGTGCATCACAATAAATTAGAATATTATTGAAAAGTTTATTCAATTCAAAAAGTAAAGCTCATATATAGATTAATTGCACACAGACTGATATATTACAAGTGTTTATTTCTTTTCATTTTTATGATTATGGCTTAAAGCTAACAAAAACCCCAAAAAGCCCAAATCAATGTATTTTAAATAATTAAGGTACTAAAATTCTATCCATTCGCTGCTAAATATGGACACAGACTGTGGTTGATTTACTGACTTTTTATTAGTAAAGTGAACATATACAGTAACTAGCACACAAAACCATCATTACACAATTACCTCTAACGTTTAATGCTCTGCCTTGGCTACATAAACAATAACGCTACTGCTGAAGGCACAACAGGACAGTTTATAATTGATCTACACTGCAGATAACAACCATGTAACATCGTGCCCTTGTGTAAATTATAATTAAATACTGCCAAAGAAATAACTCGTCCTACCTTAGTACTGTATAATCTACGCTCCCCTGTTGAAAGTAACGCTCTCCTAAATAACGCAAACAATCAGTTACTGATTTACTGCAGTGTAGTGTAGCCTGAGAGCTAACCCGGCTAGGCTAGGCTAGGCTAGGCTAAGCTACGCTAGGTAGGACACCGTCTGTAGGATAAACCGCATCAGAATTTAAGTTTGTGTTCTTTAACCAATGGCAAACGGGGAAATAGGAGACGCTTTAACCCGTTATGTCGCAAGAGGGTGTTATTGACCTCTCTAAAAGGGCTAAAATACCACGTACACATGAACCAAGAACGGCTTTTAAACCCGGAAGTTTGGTTCTCGCAGACCCACCCACTTAAAAAAAAAAATAGAATGACAGAATTCTGGAAGGAAGCTTCGTGAAGGCATGACGTCACGTGATGGGTCAGTGTCAGAGTCTGAAGGACTGCAGAGTCTGTTATTATGGAAGAGGATTAGGGTCACTATAAACTATTTATTTGTAAACTATACAAATTATTTCAGAAAAAAAAATATATATATATCAGAAACTCAGATATTAATGTTCATTTATTTATCTACTATACTGCTTTATCCATTACACGGTCGCAGGGGCCTGGAGCCTGTCCATGGAGACTACTGGACGGGCCAATCCATCTCTCTCTCTCTCTCTCTCTCTCTCTCTCACACACACACACACACACACACACTACAGACATGGTAATTTGGGGAACGACATTTAGCCTAATCTTTGGACTGTGTGAGGAAACTGCAGTACCCGGAGAAAACCCACAAAACATGGGAAGAACATACAAACTTCACGTTCAACACCGAGGTGGAAATCGATCCCTTGACCCTGGCGGTGTGAGGCTACAATGCCGCCTCAACATCACAGTATGGACACTAAATAATAAAAGTGTACAAAATTTTCTAAATGTTCAGAAAATTCACAAATTTCTGTACTGGGTTTTCCCATTTTAATAACCTACTCATTAGTCCAGTATGTCCAAAATGCTAGGTTGGATACCTGGATATTATTGTGTCCTCTTTCCTCTATCCTGCTTCTCTTGGTGCTTCTCATCCAAAATTTTGTGGACTTTAAGTAACCATATTGAAATTCTTTCTTCTTCTCAGTCTTCCTGCCACTCTTTCTGTTTCTTTCAAATTCTTCAGTTTTACTAAAACATACATACTACTACTTCTACTACTATTAATAATAATAATAATAATAATAATAATAATACATTTTTATATAGGTGCCTTTCTAGCCACCCAAGGTCACTGTCCAAAATTCAAACAAGCAATAAATAATTAACATCAAGTAATAAATAATAATAAAACAATATTAGAAAAAAAACAACAATTGACAGTGTATCACCTAAAACACATATTCATATTGAGATTTACTGTCATTTCAAAGTAAGTTTTATTCATGTTTTTATTTATTAATTTATTATTCCTTTGTACATTTGTCAGTAAACTCGTATCCTCTTACTTCTACTGTACTCTATATGTGCTGGCACCCATACAAATGTAAAATTTCATCATATTATTTGAACTTTATACAATGTTTTGCTGTGTCCTTATTAACACTTCTGCCATACTGTCTGAATGATTGTATTTCAAGCTGCCTATTAATACACTGGATCAGAGCAAATATCTGTTTTTAAAGGCATCACTTCCTCAACTCACTGTATCGTTAAAAAAAAACTGTCAGTATTTCCACAGGATACACCAATAAGATTATTATTTACTCTTTAATATGTAGAATTGGACTCTATGGGGCATCTGTATATATTCTACATTCGTCCCTAGTGTTTCTGGACACAATAAAAAACTCCTGTACTCCAGTGTACTTTTGAAGTGTAGGAATGGGACAATATGTTTTTCAATATATGATATTGTGTTTACAATTAAAAGATGAATAACAAATAAGAATCAGTGCAGAGTGCAGAATACTTGAGCTTTATTTTTCTTTTTACCCTGTCTGGCACTTTTTTTGACTGAATAATGTAAAGAAAAACAATGAACAGTAGGCAGAGTATAAGTGCAAATAATATTACTTAAAACTATGACATCCTCTGTGAGATTACATACCCAAGAAAAAGAGGGTTGAATAGTGCATAATATGCACATTGCTGTGTGTGAGTGCGTGTGCATGACTGCATGATACATTATCTAATCTCGCATCACTTATCTTCTGCAAAACAGTAAGTTCAGTTCTCAAAACAATTTGCACAAACAGCACTACATAACTTGCTCAAAATTCTTAGTTAATCTCTTAAAAGCAAATATTCATGCTGTTGATCATGTCATTACCATCAGAATGACAAGTACTTTTTTTTTCTTTTTTACCAACACAGTAGTTGCAATGCATAAAAGTGTGCTCTTGAGGTATTTTCTCAATATATATTTGATGAAAACTACAGCTAAACTTTTGAACTTTTTCTGCAAAATATCAATTTTAGCAGTACAAAGGAGTCACATTGCCACTTTTTACTATTTGTGTGGTCATTTATTGATGACCATGCCATTGTAATGCAGAAAAGAAAAACACAACAGTTTTATAGCACTGCATGACACAGAGACAAAAAAAAAAAAGAAAAAAAGAAGATCTTAAAATGTGAAGAATTTAATAATTTAAATAGAAAAGAAAAGCTATTTTGCACATCTGAACACAACTCCAACCCTTGAATGCATGTTATGTGTAATAATTTGCCTAACAGACCACCAGAGGGCCACCTCACTCACGTTTTGAATTAATTTCTTTTCAAAGTCAAAGTGGCTTTAATTGTCATTCCAACCCTATACAATAGTACTGTACAGAAACAAGGTTCCTTCAGGACCATGGTGCTACATAAAACAGTACAGATCTACAGAAGACTACGCATAACTTACTGTATGTAACATAACACACACACACACACATATATATATATATATATATATATATATATACACTCACCTAAAGGATTATTAGGAACACCACACTAATATGGTGTTTGACCCGCTTTCGCCTTCAGAACTGCCTTAATTCTACGTGGCATTGATTGAAGGCGCTGAAAGCATTCTTTAGAAACGTTGGCCCATATTGATAGGAGAGCATCTTGCAGTTGATGGAGATTTATGGGATGCACATCCAGGGCATGAAGCTCCCGTTCCACCACATCCCAAAGATGCTCTATTGGGTTGAGATCTGGTGACTGTGGGGGCCATTTTAGTACAGTGACCTCATTGTCATGTTCAAGAAACCAATTTAAAATGATTCGAGCTTTGTGACATGGTGCATTATCCTGCTGTAGCCATCAGAGGATGGGTACATGGTGGTCATAAAGGGATGGACATGGTCAGAAACAATGCTCAGGTAGGCCGTGGCATTTAAACGATGCCCAACTGGCACTAAGGGGCCTAAAGTGTGCCAAGAAAAGATCCCCCACACCATTACACCACCAGCAGCCTGCACAGTGGTAACAAGGCATGATGCATCCATGTTCTCATTCTGTTTACGCCAAATTCTGACTCTACCATTTGACTGTCTCAACAGAAATCCAGACTCATCAGACCAGGCAACATTTTTCCAGTCTTCAACTGTCCAATTTTGGTGAGCTCGTGCAAATTGTAGCCTCTTTTTCCTATTTGTAGTGGAGATGAGTGGTACCCGGTGGGGTCTTCTGCTGTTGTAGCC